>JASDQU010502186.1:32537-47996 GCA_032191745.1 Picea mariana | reverse complement strand
ATCTAATAACTACATCTCTTAGAATTCCTTGCATATTTCCTTATTACCCTCCCTTATCAAGACAAGTTATAGTTGTGTTGTAACAATTTAAGACAACATGGTGTTTTTCCAACCAATCCATGTAGACAATCATATGAACCCAAGGGCATGATGTTCACATCTAACTTTGTGCTAATTCCATTCATTTATATTGGGAAATCATTAACAAACTCATTGATCTTTCTCTTAGCCCCTATGGCTAACTGAGCTAACCAAGATTTCTTATTCTTACTCTTTTGTAAGTGAAATCTTTTAACAATGTTAGAGTTTATGTAACTATGGCTAGCTCTAGAATAAATTAAAATTGTTGTGGGTTGGTTATCAATCTTACCTTCCACTTCAATCATGGGGGATTGATACTCTGCTTTCCTGTTATCCAAGGTTCCATAAATTTTTGTCATGCTTCCTCCCATGTCTTCAACTGTTTTAGCCTCTAGAATGTTGTGAATAGTCCTCATTATTTCTCGTTTGTGAGGAAATTCCTATATAATTGATTTCCATCACATCTTCAACATTGTACATGATGATGTCTTGTACGGTTCCCAAATGAATTTGTTGCCTTGTGCTCATTTTGGGTTGACTGTCCTTGTTGATTTTCTTGGGATTTGTTCTTGAAAAAGTGTGGCTCAAAACTTTTCTTCCTTTGATCCATCTTTCCTTTCACCTTGTCATTTGAATATTTTTGGAAGACTATCCTCCCTCCACTTTTATCATAAATATGTGTTTCTCTTCTTATGGCCTCCTCCAAGGTCCTAGGGTTATCATAGTGTATGTTGTCACTGTAGAAAGAGGTTAACCCACTCAAAAAACTTTGGATTTTTACCTTCTCATCCTTTATGAATCCCACATAATTCAGGAATTCAAAGAACCTCTTCTCACACTAATCCATTATCATGATTCTGAACTTCAGTTCAAAGAAAAATTTCGTATTACTCTCATACTAATCCTCTAACAAATATTTCTCCTAGAAATATCCTTTGGAATCCCTCCATGTGACCTTCCTCTCATCAAGGTGTTTGGATTTCTTAATTTGATCCCACCACAAGGTTGTTTTCCTTGCAAGTGGTAGGTTTCAATTATTGTTTCTATGCTAGAGGGATATTATTGCAGCTAGAAATATTTGTTCCTTTCCAACAGTCATGCATCGACCTATTCTCCCTTCTTATGCTCATTGTTGAAATATGGTGGCTTGATTTTATTTAGTTCACCTTGCAATATGTCTCCCTCGGGCCTTCTCCTCTACCTATTGACAAGAAACATACTTGATGTAATTCCTAGACTTCAACTTAAATGAGCTCTCTTGGTGGATTTCCTTGGGGAATGATGGAACCTGCTCATTCTCCTTGTCTACCTATCACTCCCATGCCCATGTCTTCTTCTATTATATCTAGATGATGTCACTTATCTAGAAATAGTTGTTTTGTTTGTTCCATATTCTTTACTAGATTGACTTTGTAGCATATTCAAACTTTAAAGTATCTCTTCTTAAGCCTTCATAATATTCTCATTATCTACCCTATATAAATTTACACTTCTCTATGCAGGATTAACTTTGCACTTCTCTATGCAGGATCCTACCTATTTCTTCTTCAATTAGACCCCGACTCAACATTTCCTATGCTAACATGTAGCCCTCTGAATTCCTCTTCAGGAATGTAGGACCATTAGGAATATTCCATGAATGTGGTTATTATACAGGAACCAAAACTCCTTTCTATTCCTCTAAATTTTGCAAGAAAATGTGCATGCAAACAATTTTTTGTTAGACAAATAATATACATACATAATTCTAGAAAATAATGCATAAATGTTTCTTCTCTTTAATACCACAAGTCATCTTATTTTGCATTGAATGTAACATATACTTATCAAATCATTTTTATGGGTTGATATATGGATTCTCCTAATTAATATCTTTCCAATGACTATTCATTTTCTTGATTCTGAGCTATGAGGTAAAAGTTATGGTTTGTGGAATTTTTGGATTGTTTTCCCCCTTTTAACCTTGCATGTTACATGTTTCTTTTTTTTCTTCCTACACATGTTCAAGTACCCAAATTCCAAATCTGGCTCCATTTCTTTCTTCTATGGTCCATGATATTTCCATGGACTACTCTTGTGCCCCAAATTGACTCATGAGAAAATCATTATGCCCTCTAGAATTATCCTTGTACCTAAAATATACCTTGTACTATTTAGATTGAAACTTCCTCATATGATCTCTTTTTTGCGCTCAGAATAGTTCATTGGGAATCTCTCCTTGAAATCGTTTTTACCCTGTTCTCATAAAATTTTGTTTCCTAAAAACTTTTTTTTGGCCCTCAAAAATATGCGCAATATTATGGCCTACAAAAGCACTATATTTTCCAAAAAATTTAACTAGTTATTGTTGACATGGTTGTTGATGTCACATTCTGGGTCCACATGGAACCTTGGGGTGATTCTACGTCAACCCCTTGGCCACCTTTGCCCTACCCTATCAGCCTTCATCATCCTCCTCCTCTCTCATCCATCTTATTTTCCTTACCTTTCCCCTTTCCTCCTTTACCTCTATGTTAACTTTTCTAATTAATAAATTATTAATATTTATGGGCCCACCCGTATCGTCTGCCCAATTGGCACACATATTACCTTGGATGGGACAAGGGCCCCACTTCATATATCATACCTCCACCTAGTACCCTCTCATTGGTCATGGGGATGGGAAGGTACCATCCCACGCCTTTTTCCTCAATGCGTCAACTTGCATGTTTCCCAAATCGAATGATGAATAATAGGGGATATCAATAGTGGACGATCCATTTCATATCACCAATGTGCTCAGGAGTTAACACCCCCTCCACGATGTGACACTCCAAAACCACCTTGATACGTGATGGACCTAGGAATAACAACAATGATTTAATGTTCCCTTAGTCTCCTACTTTACTTGTCAACCTTAGGTTCATACAAAATTAAGAGGTGTTATGCACTGTATGTGTAGTATGCAATTGTCGGTAGCAAAGGTTTGAGAATGATCAAGGGATGAAAATGTGCAAAAAAAAAAATGAAAAAAATAGCTATGAACTAATTGCTTGAAGGAAACACACCAATTTGAAAGTACAACTAATCTAGATTGCATGAAAAGAACTTAATTTAAAGAGTACTTAATTAGGAAATTTAAACTAAAGAAAAAATATGAATACAATCTAAACTATGATAGAAGTAAATCTCTAAACTATGACAAAAAAATGTAATGGAAGTAAAGTCACATTGATGCACAAATAACACAAGCTAACCCTTTGATCAATATCAATATAATTGTCATTTTAATATTTATTGATGCTTTTAGGAAAATAAGTTTAAACTAAGTCAAAATATGAAGCTAAAACAAACCTGCAAGAGATTTCGACAGGAACTATGTATTTCTACAGGAACTGTACAATTTCTACAGGAACTGTATAATTTCTACAGGAAACTCCTACAATAATAAAAATGGAGTCTAAAAAGGTAGTGCAAGTCTTTAAAAGAATGAACAAAGCTAGACTATAAATAAATGGAGTGATTCTAAGGTTCTTTTCCTTGGGAGGCACATAGGAGTGCTCCAAGAGGCTATTGAACATTTATATAGGACGCTGCTACAACTGGTGAGTTAGTCATAACCTTAACATAAACTAAAATTGATCATGTGAACTAAATCCAACTTCAATAAAGAATGAAACATTATCTAAGAACTAACTAATATGCATGAAAACTACAAAAATAGTAAAAAGGGTCCTTGAGCCGTCTTGGATGAGCCCTACATAAGAAGCACACGAAACCTAAAAGAAACTTTAATGGACTAAAGGAAAAACCATTTTTATTTCATAAATATTAGAAGTACATCAGGAACATCAGAGTTTTTAGTCTTCAAAAAAAAGTCTTGCAGAACATCTCCATACAATACTTCTCCAAAAATTACCTATCTCTCTCTCCTAGACTAGAGACCTATATATATCTAGATATTTCAACCTCCTTTCCTAAATCAAGGAGAGGAATAAGTAAAAGAGGGATATCATTCATTTACATATGTATTTTCAAATTGTTAATCATTAGAAGTGGTCATAAATGCACATGGAGCACTCTTGGAGGTAGGTATAGACAATTTCTCTTGATATTTGGATGGCAGCTCACTCGAGGAGACAAATTATTTGTTTCTAGTAGGTCAGCACCCTTGACTCTTGCATTTCGACCTAGTTGATGGAACACATGTATTTTTTCAAAAACATTAGTGAAAAAAGGTATATTGTATACACAAATCCACCCCAATCATATATTAATTAAGAAACATACAAAATACCCATGACTGACTATTAAATATAGTCAAAAGGAAAACTTAAGTCATTTTGTGGTCGAAAAATGTGCCAAATATGAGCCCTTTAAATGGAAAATAATGAGGCTCATCAATACGTGGCACATTTTCACAGGTTTCACATTACCAATGATTGTTTCCAAAATCGCTTTGTTACCCCTACGATACCACTTTTGGTATTGGTCGATACCTCCTCATTGGTCACCCCGCCATCATGGCTTACCATCTTGCCACTATCCTACCACCATGGTAGTCCATTTCACCACTTCCATGTCACCTGTCACGTGACCTCCACGTCATGTTGACATCATGGTATGGAAAATTACCCTATATTTCCAAAATTTAAAAATTTCCCAAGTTTTTCATAATTCATAATTTCAAAATTTCAGCCATGAAATTATGAGCTTAAGATTCTAATAACCAATTTTGGTCATGTACATGTCGATTTGACCCCTGGACCTGAAAATTGACACTATTGTGTCAATTCCCTAATGAATTTCACTTCAAAAATTGGGGCTTTTGTCCAATTTCACCCTCTCTATGCTGCAATTTCCAAAATTCAACCAATTATAGGCCCAACATACACATTTATATATTTAAATTTGGGATTTTAACCATTGAACTCAAATTTCACCATAATTACAAGTGATTTCCTCAAACATTTGCATAGAGAGTTTGACAACCACATGGAAAACATCATGTGTACTTTTAATATGCAATTCCATATTTAGCGCATTGAGTCTGGTCTATGAAGACTATATTGAACTTGTGGCTCTAGTACCAATATGTAACACTCCCCAGCTTAACCAAGGAACATTACTTGTGGAAAAATACACATAAATCAAAAAAGTTCTGCTAACTCATTTCCTGTAACTTACCAATGACAAATTATACACATATTTAACTAGATTTTGGTACCCATAATCAAATGCATCTACAACATTCTAAGCAAACATGAATGAAACTAATAAATAATCTACAACAACACATAAAACCATTCTCATTCACAAGGTAAAATGCACAACAATAAGACTCATAATAAAACTCAAAAAATAGATAAACACTTATATTTTATAGTGTAATGTCTCCCTTTACTAATAATTATATATTTTTAAAATTAATACTTTGACGGTATGATCTCTTTATTCATACATACGTTTTCTATTGAATATGTACATTACTAAAAAATTCCAATCATCATTTAACATTCTTTATTAATGGTCATAGTTCTTCCAAGACAGGTTTAGAATCTTTCTATCAAAGTTATGTTCTACTACTAGCATTCTACGAAAATGTATTCGTAAGACTCCCTTTTTTAGGTATAACTCTTTGAGACATCTCTCTTTTCTTTTCATTTTCAATATCACTTGTAATTATATAAATTATCCAATGTTCAATATTCATTGTTGTCTTTTTGAAGTGATGCAACCCCCCCTTCCCTCCTAGGGGTTTTGAGACCTCCTGGTCAAGGATCTTCAAATTTCTGAGCTGAATCGGCTCTTCGAGCCTCTGCTAGACCCTAAAATCAGTTTACACAGTTCCATGTGTTTTACTACGCAGGTTCAATTCACCCACAACCCCTTTCTTTGGCACTTCTGGTAACACTGAGTGGCGAGTTTTAGCTCCTCCGCTAGGCTCTTCTCCAATATGACCACGAGATATAACCTCAGGCCAGCCCCCTTCGCAACTTTGGGCTTCGACGCTTTTGATTGCAGCTCGCTTGTTTTTCTCCAAGCTCTGAACCAAGAACTTACCCAACAAGATATACGGTTCTCATCTCTTCCACAACCAACGACTGTGATCCATTTCAAGACTTCAACGTTCAGGAGTTCTGAACGTCTTAACACTCCTTTTTCCCGAAGTAATTTACCACCGAAGTGACAGAGATGACACCACGTGGCCACAAAATTGACGGCTAGGATTTATCTTGTTACCTCTTTCCCGGATGACCACTCTTGTATCTCACGATCTGACGACACGTGTCCCCCTCAGATCGACGATCGAAATATCCTTCGTTAATTCATGAATTTTTCTTGTGGTCCACACAAAGCTTCAGGAGTTCTTTCTCACAAACTCTACAATCTGCTGCCACGTATCCTCACTGCAACCAACGACTGGGATTACTTCACGGATTGAGGACCTCGACAATCAACACTCTTTAAACCACTTTCAAACCTCTGAACTGTGTAGTTCTGAAAGACTCCACGTTCGTGCAAATCTCCCAGATCTGGCGGTCTAGAACGATCTCGCTCCCTCCTGAATAGATCTTGCTCGTTAATTGGTATTTTCAGTGGGCTCCTCCCTACTGAAGAACTTTCAACCGCTACCTCTTCTGAGCTTGTTCTTCCTTGAAACCTCTAACTCCTTAGAGTGTTTTCTTCGACACTTAGTCGAAATTGAACCTGTGCATGACTTGCAACAGGTCTTCCTCCATGACTTAGCATCTTTGTGGACGACTGTTCACACCTTGCAATAGTTCTTCACACTCTTCTGCAAATACTCTTAAGTTACTCATCCTAATATTCTAAGTCAAAAGACTCTATGAATGCACTCCTTGTGGAAAATATGCACTCCTTGCATACAAATCTCCAAGTTATCTCTCCTAAAATTTCTCCTCCTCAACACTCTGAACTTCTCAGAATGACTTCTTCGATACTTAGCCAAATATCGACCCTATGCACACCTTACAAAAGGCTTCCTTCAACTTAACTCTTGATGGGCAACTGTGCACTCCTTGAAACAATTCTTATATGGCTCAATTGTTCCTCCTGAACAATGTGACTCTCAGTGTGTTTCCGCCTACTCACACTTTCAAGCTATCCCTCATGAACTTCTGAGTCAAAACAGACTCTGTCAATGCACACCTTGTGGACACTTATGCACTCCTTGAAAAGAAAAGTTTCATGTTATCCCTTCTGAGCTTTTGAGATGAAATAGACTCTGTCAACGCACACCTTGCGGACACTATGCACTCCTTGCACAGGCTTGTAGAAGAGAAACAATTGAAACTTATCTAATATCTCAGAGATTCATACATTCAACCATGTAAATGCATTCATAACATAATAACAAGTAATAACAGAGAATTGCAATTAAACAGAAAGCCTACCATTCATTCATTCAGATAGACACAGTAACAACAACACCAAACATTTGGTTCAACACTTCTATGTTATATTCATTCAAATGATATGTACATGGACTCATACAATTCTCTTCTGCATCTCTCAGCTTCGGATAGCTTTCAACAACAATAATCTTAGCTACAATACTCTTCAACAACAATCAACTAAATTGCATCAACAACCTCATTTGGGAAACAATACATTTATTTATACAAAACGAGCTCATAGAGATTTTCCTTTCGACTACCTTAGTGTTATCCTATCAAATTAAAGGCTTTCAACTACTAAGGATTTATTACAATAAATTTTTGAGACAGACAGATAAGAGAAAACGCTTCAAATCTATACTACATTCTACTACATTAAAGGAAAATACATTCCCCTCTGATCTCATGCGATGGCTCAACCACTAAACATTTAAGTTGTTCTTAAATTACAATCTTTTCAAGATATTTCATGACATGGGAACTTTAATATTCGAAAACCACTTCAAAATGCACGCTAGGGTGCTGATCTATCTTTCACTCGTGCCTTGATGACGATGATACTGCATCAGACTCCTCTAGACAAAAATTCATGGACTCATGTTCATGAGCTCCTGCACTGACTTTCCATGCTTCTGAATATATGCTTCATTTACCCAACTAGAATCTTCTATTGGGTGTCCTTTCCACTTTACCAAATACTCAAAATATTTTTTTCTCCTGGTCTTCTTTCCAATTCTTTGATCTATGATCTTCTCCATCTGTGGATTTTCTTCTACATGCATCTTCTTCTCCCACTGGATCTCTTTCTGATATTATGACTCTCTGGTTCCATCTGCCCTGTAAGGATACAGGTCTGAAATGTTGAATATGGGAAATATACCCACATCTTCTAGAAGTTCTATCTCATAAGCATTTTCATCAAATTTCCTTAAAATCTTGCATAGTCCTATCTTCTTAAGCTTTAGTTTGTTATATGTTCCCCTTGGGAAACTTTCCTTTCTGAGGTGTGTTAGAACTTGATCTCCCACTTCAAATTGAAGTTTCCTCCTATGTTGATTAACTCTGTGTTTGTACTCTCTATTTTTGTTCTGCAACTTCTCTTTGATCTGATTATGGAGCTTAAGCATTTATGCAACAAAGTCTTCTACTCCAGTACTTCTGAATTCATTCTGATCCAGATATCTTAACTCTGATACTCCTCTTGGCTTCATCCCATATACTATTTGAAATGGTCTCTTTTCTGTACTTCTATTTGGTGAGTCATTATATGCAAACTCTACTTGTGACAAAATTTGATCCCACAGGCTATGATGTTCAGTGACCAAACTCCTCAACAAATTTCCTAAACTTTGATTTACCACCTCAGTCTGTCCATTTGTTTGAGGGTGATATGTTGAACTAAAAGATAGTTTTGTCCACAGCTTCTTCCACAATGTCTTCCAGAAATGACCAACAAATTTAGTGTCTATGTCTGAGACAATACTCTTAGCTAACCCATGAAGTCTCACAACTTCCTTGAAAAACAAATTTTCATTGTGTGTTGCATCATTAGTTTTCTGGCATGGGATAAAGTGTGTCACCTTTGAGAATATATCAAGTACCAAAAATATGGAATCACTTCCTCTTTCTGTCCTTGGCAATCCCAACACGAAATCCATGTTTCTTTCATCCCAAGACCTATCTAGAATAGTCAATGGTTCATACAACCCAGTGTTCTGTATCTTTCCCTTTGCATAGTGGAAAATCTTACATTTGTCCACAAATTTATTCACTTATTCTCTCATACCTGGCCAATAGTATGAACTGATCAACTGTGAAAATGTCTTGTCATGGCCAAAATGTCCTGCTAGACCTCCACTATGTTTTTCCTTCATCAGATTTTCTCTCATCGAGCATTTTTTTATGCACAACTGGCAAACTTTAAACAAAAATCCATCTTGAATTAGATATTTTTTCCATTGGATTTTGTCTCTGAGCACAATATTCTCACATGCTCCATATGCCTCTTTAAAATCTAGGTCATAATAATACATCTCCTTAAGGTGTTCAAAACCTAAAGTCTTCACATGAAATTCCTGCAGAATCAGACATCTCATGATCAATGCATCAACAACTTTGTTAACATTACCATAAATATGTTTATTGACAAAAGTGAAATTTTTCATAAACACTATCCACTTAGCATGTCTTTGATTTAACTTCTCCCGCCTGCTTATGAATTGTAAAGCCTGATTATCGCTATACAAAACAAATTCTTTTGGAACAAGGTAGTGACTTCATATTTTCAAGGCTTGAATTATTGCATAAAATTATTTATCATATGTGGAGTACTTTCTCTTAGTGTCATTCATCTTCTCATTGAAATATGCAACAGGCCTATTCTCTTGGTTCAAGACTACTCCAATTGCAACTCCACTAGCATCACATCTTACTTAAAATGTCTTTTTGAAATCTGGAAAGACCATAATCAGTTGTTCTGTTATCTTTTCCTTTAATATCTTGAAACTTTTCTCAACTTCTTCTATCCATTTGAAATACTTGTGTCTCTTCTTCACCGTATCCATCATTGGTGTACAAATTCCACTAAAATTTCTAATGAACTTTTGATAGAAACTTGCTAATCCATGGAAGCTTCTCACCTCAAATATGCTTCTTGGCGATGGTCATTCTCTGATTTCTCTCACTTTCTTTGGATCCATCTTCAATTAATTTGAAGATATTACAAAACCCAAGTAAATGAGTTATGTATTCATAAAAGAGGACTTCTTCATATTTATCAGCAACTTCTCCCCTTGCAATCTTCTCATCACTAATGTTAAGTGCCTCAAATGCTCTTCTTCAGTTTTACTGAAGACTAATATAGCATCCAGATATGAAATCACAAACTTACCAATAAAATATTTCAATACCTCATTCATCAACCTCATAAAAGTACTCGGGGCATTTTTTAAGCCAAATGGCATAACAAGCCACTCATACAACCCTTCGTTTGTTTTGAAGGTTGTTTTCCACTCATCACCTTCTCTCATTCTTATCTGGTGATATCCACTTTTTAGATCTATCTTCGAAAAATTATTTGCTCCACTCAAACAATCCATTAAGTTATCCATCCTCGGTAAAGGAAATATGTACCTGATGGTGATCATATTTATGGCTCTTGAGTCTGTACACATTCTCCATCCTCCATCCTTCTTCATACTTAACATAGTTGGTACTACGCATGGACTCAATATTTCTCTGACTAATCCTTTGTCCATCAAATCCTGGACTTGTCTCTTTACCTCCTCATTCTCTTGAGGTGTCAATCTGTATGTTGCAGCTTTGTTCAAAAGATTTTCTCCTAGTATTAGATCAATGTGATGGTTGATACTCCTGATGGATGGAAATGAGCTAGGTAACTCATCCACTACTATGTCAACAGAATTCTCTAACAGCTCCTTAATTTATTCAGGAAGATCATCCACAGAAGTATTTGTAAGGACAACTCTAGGTTTCCTTACCACAACAAAGTGAATCTCCTAATCCTTCTTAACTTCACTGAGGAGTTCCTTCCCACTCATGAGAAGTATACTTGTACTGGCTTCTTCCTTTACTTTATTTTTCTCAATTGGCAGTAACATGTGTGTCCTACCATTCTTCCCCAAGATATAAGTATTTTTTCTCCCATCATTAATGACATTCCTGTCAAATTTCCATGGTCTCACCAACAAAACATGACATACATCCATGGGAATCACATGACACAAAATCTCATCTTTATATCCTCCTATCTTAAATTCAACTAGGCATTGTTTAGTTACCATTACCTGGTGTCCTTTTTGCAACCATGAGACTCTATATGGACTCGGATGTGCAGTTGTATCTAGCTCCAATTTCTCCACCATATTTGTGGATACTAAGTTATCAGTGCTCCCACTGTTAATTATCACCTTGCATACTATATCTTTAGTCTTGCAAGAAATTCTGAACAAACTGTTCCTCTGCACTGGTTTTTCAACCTCTGTCTCTAGCTTCAAGAGAACCTTCTTCATCATCAGAGATTTCCCATCTTCTGCACCTTTTGCTTCAACATTCCACTTCTGCGCTTCTGAAATGTGAGCATCACCTCCTCCTTCTTTATTTATATCGGGGCATTCCCAAGAGATGTGTCATGTCTTTCCACAGGCATAACACATCGCTTCTCCTCCTATGCCTCTTCCTCTTCCTTGAGGAAAATAATTTCTACCACCATATTGTCTCCCTCAGGAACTTCCTTCTCTTTCTGAGTGACTGTGTGGTTTTCCAATCTCAACTTTGGGCTTCTATGCCTTATCATGGACAATTCCCTTTCCTCTATTTAGACTTCTTCCTCTGCTTCGTTGGCTCTGTTTTCTTTCCAACTTCTCTTCTTCCTTTAGTGAAATCTGATAAGCGTCCTCCATTGTCCTTACTGTCATCATGTTGATTTCATCCTGGATTTCATATCTCAAGCCATTTATATACCTGGCAACTGTTTCATCATCTTTTTCTCTCTGTCCAACCCTGATGTTTAACTTGTAAAACTTCTATGTGTACTCTTTCACTGTCATTCCCTTCTGCCTCAGGTTTTGCAATTTCCTGAACAGATTTATCTAATAATCCTTGGGTATGAATTTAGATTTCAACTTGGCTACCATTTTATCCCAATTATTGATCTTTTTCTTGCCCTTGCATCTTATGTCAGCCTGTATTTCATCCCATAACAATGTTGCATGTCCTTTTAATCTGATGACAACATGTTTCACCTTCTTCTCCTCATTGACATCTTCATAGCCAAAGTACTTGTCCAATGATCTTATCCAATCCATCAATTCTTCAACATCTAAATTTCCTTCATGCATCGAGATGTCTAACTTCTCTCTAGCTCCCAATTTGACAAACGCTTTCAGCAAGCGTTCCTCTGCAACATCTTCTCCTATAGCTTCTTCAAAATATACTTCTTCGTTCTCTTCATCACTGACGTCTCCAGCATCAAGTGCTCTCCTTTGTGTTGTTTCCATGACATCTAACCTTGCATGAAGTTCTCTCATCTCCCTTTCCAAAGATCGATTTTCTACAAGTGGCTCTACATGTCTTCTAGGCGGATTGTGATGAACTTTTCTCCTTTACATTGCTACCACTTGATGTATCTGATACCAATGGATGTTATCAAACTACTTCTTTTCACCTTCTCACCTTTTCCTACTATCTGCAAGTAAATTTCTTCTCTGATACCACTTGATGGTATCATACTATCTCCTTTGTCTCCTCTGCCTACATAAATTAAATCTATGGCTCTGATAACACTTGATAGTATCAGGATACTTCCTTCTTCCCTACTTACAGAATTAAAATTGCAGTTCTAATACCACTTGATGTAGCACCCCTTCCCTCCTATGGGTTCTACGACCTACCGGTCAAGGATCTTCAAATTTCTGAGCCAAATCGGCTTTTTGGGCCTCTTCTAGACCCTTAAATCAGTTTACATAGGTCCTTGTTTGTTACCATGCAGGTTCAATTCAACTGCGACCACGTTCTCTGGCACTTCTTGTAACACTGATAGGTGAGCCCTAGGTCCTCTACTAGGCTCTTCTCCAATATGACCACGAGCTATAACCTCATGCCAGCCCCCTTCACAACTTTGGGCTTCAGCGCTTTTGACTGTAGCTCGCACGTTTTTCTCCAAGCTCCAAACCGTGAACTTACCCAACAATATCTACTGTTCTTGTCTCTTCAACAACCAATGAATGTGATCCGTTTCAGGACTTCAGCGTTAAGGATTTTCGAACGTCTTAACACTCCTTTTTCCCAAAGTACTCTATCACCAATGTGACAAAGATGACACCACGTGTCCACAAAATCGATGACTAGGATTTAGCGTCTTACCTTTTTCCCAAATGGACACTCCTGGATCCCGTGATATGATGACACGTGTCCCCCTCAAATCTACAGTGGAAATCTCCTTTGCTACTTCGTGACTTCGTGAAGTTTTCTCTTGCTCCACACAAAGCTTCAGGAGTTCTTTCTCACAAACTCTCCAATCTGCTGCCACGTATCCTCACTGCAACCAACGGTTGGGATTACTTTGCATCTTGAGGACCTCGTTGATCCCCACTCTTTAAACAACTTTCAAAACTCTGAACTACGAAGTGCTGAAAGACTCCATGACTAACGTCCATGCAACTCTCCCATATCTGACGGTATGGAACGATCTCACTCCCTCCTAAATAGATCTTGCTCGTTAATTGGTATTTTCAGTGGGCTCCTCCCTAATGAAGAAATTTCAACCGATACCTCTTCTGAGCTTGTTCTTCCTCGAAACCTCTAAATCCTTAGAGCGTTTTATTTGACACTTAGTCGAAAATGACCCTATGCATGCCTTGCAACAGGTCTTCCTCCATGACTTAGCTTCTTTGTGGATGACTATGTACACCCTGCAACAGTTCTTCACACTCTTATGCAAATACTCTTAAGTTACTCCTCCTAAGCTTCTGAGTCAAAATACTTTGTCAACGCACTCCTTGCGGACAATATGCACTCCTTACATATAAAGCTCCAAGTTATCTCTCCTGAACTTGCTCCTCCGTGACACTTTGAACTTCTCATAATGACTTCTTCGATACATAGCCAAGTATCTATCCTATGCACACCTTGCAATAGGATTCCTTCAACTTAACTCTCTATGGGCGACTATGCACTACTTGCAACAGTTCTCATACAGCTCTATTGTTCCTCCTGAACAATGTGACTCTGAGTGCATTTCCGCCTATGCACATTTTAAAGCTATCCCTCCTAAACTTCTGGGTCAAAATAGACTCTGTCAATGCACACCTTGCGGACACTTATGCACTCCTTGCAAACAAAATTTTCATGTTATCCCTTCTGAGCTTTTGAGTCGAAATAGACTTTGTCAATGCACACCTTGTGGACACCATGCACTCCTTGCACAGGCTCATAGAAGAGAAACAATTGAAACTTATCTAATATCTTAGAGATTCATACATTCAACCATGTAAATGCATTCATAACATAAGAACAAGTAATAAAAAAGAATTGCAATTAAACAAAAGGCCTACCATTCATTCATTCAAATAGACACAATAACAACAACACCAAACATTTGGGTCAACACTTCTTTGTTATATTCATTCAAATGATATGTACATGGAATCATACAATGCTCTTCTGCATCTCTCAGCAACTCTTAGCTTCAGATAGATTTCAGTAGCAATAATCTTAGCTACAATAATATTTAGCGACAATCGACTAAATTGCAACAACAACAACAACCTCATTTGGGCAACAATGCATTTATTTATACAAAACGAGCTCATATAGCTTTTCCCTCTGACTACCTTAGTGTTATCCTATCAAATTAAAGGCTTTCAACTACTAAGGATTTATTACAATAAATGTTTGAGATAAACAGATAAGAGAAAACACTTCAAATATGTATTTCAATCTACTACATTAACGGAAAATATATACCTCGTTGATCTCATGCGATGGCTCAACTCCTAAACATTTAAGTTGCTCTTAAATTACAATGTTTTCAAGATATTTCATTACATGCCAGCTTTAATATTCAAAAATCACTTCAAAATGCGCTCTAGGGAACTGAGTTATCTTCCACTCGCACCTTGATGACGATGCTCCTGCATCATGAAGGTTTATGAACTCCCAGGTACATCATACCTCTCTAATTTGAAGGATACAATCACCCGAACTAATTGATTTTATCTCCATTTATTTCCTTCAATCTTATTATAATTATATAGCCAACCCATAGGTTATTATTCTACTCATTATGGATAATTGTATAAACCATTATATGTGTAATAATATTCTACTCAAGCTTTACTCTACCTAGAAATATTTTTCTTACTATGGATCATTGATCCAAAACATTTGTTAACATGTTAAAAAAAATTGGTTTTAATATAAGGGAATATCATGGGTATAACATTCGACCTCCCTTCAA
>JASDQU010502185.1:23282-50050 GCA_032191745.1 Picea mariana | reverse complement strand
TATTCAAATTTCTAAGTATTTTATATAGTTTTTATAATTTTTTGGCGATTTTTAAGGTAAAATAATTTTATCCTATAGAATTTGGGCGAATCATTTTTAAAATAACGAATCTTGTTTTTGGAAAAACCATGGAAAATTAGCCCATGAGCGAAATTTAGCCCCTAAAATCATCCCTGAATATTTCATTGGCAATTTTGTGGTTGTGTATCTGGATGATATACTGATCTTTAGCATGACTAAAGAGGAACATTTGAGACACCTGACACTAGTGATGAGAAGACTACAACATGAGAAGTTGTTGATAAACCTGAAGAAGTCCTATTTTATGAAGACATAACTCATTTACTTGGGTTTCATGATCTCTTCAAATGAACTGAAGATGGATCCAGAGAAGGTGAAATCAATAAAAGAATGGCCATCACCAAGGTGTATGTTTGAGGTAAGAATCTTCAATGGATTGGCAAGTTTCTATAGGAAGTTCATTAGAGATTTCAGTGGAATTTGTGCACCAATGATGGACACAGTGAAGAAGAAGCACAAGTCTTTTAAATGGACAGAGGAGGCCGAGAGGAGCTTCAATATACTAAAGGAGAAAATAACATAACAACCAATTCTGGTCTTACCAAATTTTGGAAAGACATTTCAGGTGAGATGTGATGCAAGTGGAGTTGCAATTGGAGCAGTTTTGAGCCAGGATAATAGACATGTTGCCTATTTAAGTGAGAAGCTAAATGAGACTAAGAGAAAATACTCCACATATGATAAGGAGTTTTATTCCATAATTCAAGCCTTGAAGAAATGGAGACATTACCTTGTCCCGCAGGAATTTGTCTTGTATAGCGATAACCAGGCAGGAGAAATTGAATCAGAGGCATGCAAAGTGGGTTGAGTTTATACAGAATTTTACTTTTGTCATAAATCATATTGTTGGGAATGTTAAAAAAGTTGTTGATGCATTAAGCAGGATATGCTTGATTCTGTAGGAATTTCAGGTGAAGACCTTGGGGTTTGAACACCTTAAAGATATGTATTGTGATGATCTAGATTTCAAGGAAGCATACGAAGCATGTGAAAATCTTGTGTTGAGAGACAGGAGACAGTGGATGGAGTACACGATTCAAGAGGGATTTCTATTCAAGGGCAGTTAGTTGTGCATACCAAAATTATCAATGAGGGATAACCTTTTGAAGGAGAAGCATAGTGGAGGATTGGTTGGACATTTCAGCCATGATAAAACATTTGCACAGTTGAGAAGTTCATGCTATTGGCCAGGTATGAGAAAAAAAGTGATAAAATTTTTGAATAGATATAGAATCTGCCAACATGCAAAAGGTAAAAGACAGAACACTGGATTGTATCAACCATTGCCAATACCATAGAGGCCTTGGGATGCAATAAACATGGATTTTGTGTTGGGACTACCAAGAGCGCAAAGAGGATGTGATTCCATATTTGTGGTGGTGGAAATATTTTCAAAGATGGCACACTTTATCCCATTCCAGAAGACCAGTGATGCAACACATGTTGCAAATCTGGTTTTCAAGGAAGTTGTGAGACTTCACGGACTACCTAGGAGCATTGTCTCGGACCGAGACACTAAATTTGTTGGTCATTTTTGGAGAACATTGTGGAAGAAGTTGGGGACACATTTGTCCTTCATCTTAGCTTATCACCCTCAGACAGATGGACAGACTGAGGTGGTAAACATAAGTTTTGGAAACTTATTGAGGAGTCTAGTCACTAAGCATCATAATCAGTGGGAATAGATTCTGCCACAAACAGAATTTACATATAACGACTCACCAAACATGAGCACTGGAAATAGCCCATTCCAAATATTGTATGGAATTCAACCAAGGGGAGTATCTGAGTTGAGAGACCTGGAAAAGAGTGAGATCAGAAGCACTGGAGAAGAAGATTTTGCTGCAAAAATGGAGAAGCTCCATAGCCAGATCAAATGACAGTTGTAGAGCTCTAGCCAAGAGTACAAGCACATAATTGATCAACATCGCGAAGAGCTTCAATTTGAAGTAGGGGATCAAGTTCTGGCACATCTCAGGAAAGAAAGGTTCCCTAGGGGAACATATAACAAGTTAAAGATGAAGAAGATAGCGCCATGTAAGATCTTAAGGAAGTTTGATGCAAACACCTATGAGATTGAGCTTCCAGATGATGTGGGCATATCACCCATATTCAACGTTTCAGACATGTATCCTTACAAGAAAGATGAAACAGTGGGATCATAATATCAATAGAAGGTTCAGTCGGAGAAACAAATGCCTATAGTAGAAAAACCACATATGGAGAAGATCGTTGATCATAGGATTGGCAAGAAGACCAGGAGGAAGACCCATTTTGAATATTTGGTCGAGTGGAAGGGACACCCAATAGAAGATGCCAATTGGGAAAATGAAGCTGATATCCAAAAGCATGGAAAGTCGGTGCAGGAGCTCATGGACAGGAGTCCATGAATTTTTGTCCAAGGGAGTACGATGCAGGAGCATCGTCAGCAAGCACACGTGGAAGGACAACTCAACGCTCGAGAATCATTTCATAATCTCAAACTCTCGCAGTTACTGCGAATATTTTGGAGCCGATTGAAAAATGGAAGAAGATCAAATGCTCGGAAGATGAATGATAAATAGAGGTTTTGGAGTAGACGAGTAGTCGAGGGGAACCCTAAGAACCCTTTGAGATAAATAGAGGTTTTGTATGCCCAAATGGGGTTGTTGCGAGTTAGTAGGAAATTTTCTGAGTTTTTAGTTGTTGTTTGATTATAACTGTAGCAATTTAATTTTGAATGAATATAACAGAGGAAAATTGATCCAAATGCGTGATGTTGTGATTGTTTTGCAATTACCTATTATTGTTTCTTTCGTGAATGAATGAATATTGTTACGAGTATATGAAGTTTTGAAATGTTTGCATAAGTTAAATTGTTTTCTCTTTGTTGAGTCTGTGCAAGGTGTGCACACGGTCTGCAAGGAGTGCGTTGACAGAGTATGTTTCAACTCATAAGCTCAAAAAAGGTAGCGTAAAGTTTCCTTTTCAAGGAGTGCAAAGTGATTGCTGTAAGGCATGCACAGTCATCTGCAAGAACTAACATCTTACGTAAGAATCTGCTGCAAGGAGTGCACAGATATGAAATTTAGTTAAGTGTCGAAGTGACTATGTAAGAAGTAAAAGGAGCAGAAGACGAGAAAGATCAGAAGAGATAGAAATTTCCAGAAGTACAGACGAGGCCTAAGGGACAGAATTGTAGAAGAAAAAAAAGGATGAGACCTTTGGATACTTACAAAATATTCTAAGTCAGAGGAAGTTGGAAGCTCAGGAGGTAGAGTGACAGTGGTCGTTGGATCATCGGTTCAAAGGACCAACAACCATCCAATCAAATCAAGTTGTGCGAGCCAGAGTGCTTTGGTCATGCAGGAGAGGGAACCTGCCAAAATTCCGAAGTTCCAAAGTAGTTTGAGGTCGTCCATCGTCAAGGAGGACAGGCGGCATGAGATCCACGACTCCAGAAGTTTTTGGACGAGGAGGAGGCAAAATCGTTGAATACAAATCCCGACCGTAGATTGTCATGGGGAGTACGTGTCAGCTGATCTGAGACTGCGGGAAAATATCACTTCAATAATTTTTAGTTGAGAATTGAAACTTTCAAAGCTCGGAGAGTCGGAGGAGATCTAGACCTCCGATCCAGAGGGACAAGCGGTGACGGATAGTGAACTTTGGAGAAATCACTTCGAGAGTTCTAGATTGAAAGTTGAAACTCCTGAAGCCCGAAGAGCCGAAGTAAATCTTGATCATCCGATGATCCTAAGTAGATCTCAGTTGTCAGATCGTCCGAAGAAAATCTCAAGCGTCAGATTGTCCAAAGTGAATCTGGGTCGTTTGATTTAGAAGAGACGTGGTGTAAATCTGTGGACTCCGGTAAAGTCCCGAAGTAATTCATAGCCACCAGATTAAGGGAGATGTGGCATAAATCTGTGGGTTTCGGGTAAAGACCTGAAGTAAGCCTCAATCGTCCGATTCAAGTGGACACACGACATAAATCTGCATACTTCGAGGGGAAGTGAACTTTGAGACTTGAGAATTTCGATGTCTGGAGACACAAAGGGATCATTGTCATTGATCCGAGAGGGACACGCGTCAATGTATTGTCAACTCCAGAAAAAAGTGATTAGAGATAAAATTGAGATTTGAGATCTCCGGAGTCCGGAGTCCTGAAACAATCAGAACAGTCAGTTGAAGGGGTGAAAGAGGTAGATTTGAACCATCAGTTCCAAAGTACCATCAATATAGTGAGATCGAAGGTAACCTCGCATTGCGGGGACAGAAGGTGCACAAACTTTAAAAATTTGAAGGTGGGCCGCAATCGAGACCACAATTTTGACAAGTGGACATGTGGAGGCTCGAGGAGAATTGCGGGCCGAAAATTAGTTTGATTTCAAACCGCCTTTGGCCATGCCCGCAATTGTGTGGTCACACAAGGACATAGCCCAAGGTCATATGCGAGAAGGGGCTAACGGGAGAGGATCTTGTGCCGAAAACTTGAGAGTTCAGTAGCGTGAAGAAAGGGGTCATGGATGCCATGGAACCTGCACCAGAGGACAAGAAGGGCCTTTGTTAATTCGTAAGGGAGATCATTAAGGTCTCAGAGAGCCAATTCGACTTGGAATTGAAGATCCTTGACCGGGAGGTTGCGCAACCCTTAGGAGAGAAGGGGGTTTGCATCATAAAGCAAGCTCCTAGAGCTTGGTATGGTAGAATTGACAGTTTCTTGACGAGCTTGGGGTTTATCAAGAGTAAAAGTTGATTCTAAACTTTACTTCAAGGTTATGAATGATGATCCATTTATATTGCTACTATATGTGGATGAATTATTCTTAACAGGAGAAGAAAATATCATCACAGATTGTAAGAAGAATCTCACTGCAGAATTTGAGATGAAAGACCGAGGCCTGATGCATTATTTCTTAGGTCTTGAAGTTTGGCAGAGCCCAAAGAAGATATTCCTTAACCAAGGAAAGTATGCAGTTGAAATACCAAAGAGGTTTGACATGTTGGAATGTAAATCCATGAACACACCCATGGAAACAAAGTTGAAGCTCCTGGTGGATACTTTGTCATAATTGATTGATGCTACTCTATATAGATAGATCATTGGTTCATTAATGTATATGATGAATATCAGGCCAGATATATGTTTTTCTATGAACACCTTGAGTCGGTCTCTGGTAGAGCCTAGACGTGTTCACCTTGTAACTGCAAAACATGTGATGATATACCTTAAGGGTACATTGGAATATGGTCTCTGTTATACTGGAGATCATGAATTCAGACTTTATGGATATACTGATTTAGATTGGGTTGGAAGTGTTTCTGATAGAAATAAAACTTCAGGATGTTGTTTCAGTCTGGGGTTAGCCATGACTTCATGGCAAAGAAGGAATCAATCCAGTATTTCTCTCAACACAGTAGAAAAGAAACACATTGCAACATGCTTTGCTAGTTGTGAACCCATATGGATTCAGAAGTTGTTGACAGGTCTATTCGATCTAGACATGGAAGCCACCGTGATTCTATGTGATAACCAAAGTTGCATAAAGATGATAGAGAACCCAGTGTTCCATGATAAGTCGAAGCACATAGATATCTGGTACCACTACATTCATGATATGGTACAGAGGGGAGCTATAAAGCTCCAATATGTTGGCACATATGAGCAGATTGTAGATGTATTGACCAAACCTTTGTCTCGTGTGAAGTTTGAGTACTTCTGAGACAAGATTGGTGTTGCCCGGAAGGACCTCTCTCGAAAGGGGGAGTGATGTTGATGATATTATAGTATAATGACCAACAATGGGTAGCTCCATTAGGATTTTATATCCTAGGGGATTGATCATCCCTGGGTAGATCCTGAAGGTACAGTAAGGACAGTCTATCAGAGTACCTATGCATGTATATGCCAACTGTGGTCAATAATGGTAGCTCCGTTAGGATTTTATATCCTAGTGAATATTTAGATTCCTGGGAAGATCCTGAAGGTACGACAAGGATGGTTTGTCATAGTATCACATGGTAGCTCCGTTAGGATTTTATGTCCTAGGGAATCTTTTGATTCCTGGGCAGATCCCGAAGGAAAGGTAAGGACGGTCCATCAGAGTACCACAAAATGTTGTTGTTACACCTACCTCATTCTATTTCCATATCATGATGATGATGTTGTCTCAGCCTCGTGCTTATGACACTAGTACATTTGGGTCAAATTCTGATGGCGCGTTCGACGCAATTGCCACTTTATATTATCGGGAGAACGACAAACAATGGACCCCATCAAACGTCATTTCACATGACATCGCTTTTTCAACGTCATAAATATTGTCTCTATTGCGACATTTCATGCGAACATGTGTCATCTTGGATTTGAATTTCCAAACCCCATATAGTTGTTGAAACAACGATGCTAGAGACATCATAATTTCGACGTCCCATTTCATTGGTCTCCACTATGTGGACGCCATGGGAGCAACGTTATGGACGTCGTAATACCGACACATGGTAACGTCACTCAACCGATGTGAAGGTATATATCAACGACGTATATTCCATGGGGAGCGACATTATGGACATCATAATACTGATGTATGGTATGTCATGGGAGCGATGTTATGGACATCGTAATACCGAAGTTCAACTATATATCTCCAATGTATATGCCATGGGAGCGACGTTACCATAAGTCGTAATTCGTAATGTGTCACCTGGGGATAGGTCCACTTCACTACCACATGTCCATGTATAATAGGCCTTCACTGACATGTGTCATTGGGAGGTGTGTCCCAAAATAAAGAGAAGTAAACTTAGGGTAGGAAATAATATTAAATGAAATAATATTAAATGAAATAATATTAAAAAATTAAAAGAAAGGTTGGCAGAGTTATGGGAATGCATCTACATTCAAATATAAAAAATAAACTAAGTGTAAAACTTAATGAAGGTGCAATTTGAATGATGCGGAAATGGAGGTGAAGAAATGGAGGTGCAAATTGAGGGTCGTGGGATTGCGGGGGAGAAAGGTAAATGAAGAGGAAGGTTTTCTCGCATATGCTATGTAATACTTTGTGTAAAAAAGAGTAAATCATGGTAAGACATGAAAAATGACCAAGTGTTGGGGAGGTAAGTCACATAGTTACATAAAATTAAGGAAATGGAAATGAAATATGAAATATAGAAAATGGAAAATGGAAAAAATAAAATAGAAACATGGAAAAGTAAAATGGAAGAAAGGAAATGGAAAATGAAAAAAGAAAAAGGAAAATGGAAAATAAAAATTGAAATGTGTATATGAAAATTGAAATGGTTAATTGTGGAAATAGTTAGACATGTAAAGTGAGGAAAATGACTAAGTAAAAGATCACAGGGAGTAAGGAAAATGGCTAAGTATGGGGTAGTAGTATAGAGATTGTTGAGGAAATAGAGATGAGCAAGGAAATTGACATATCTTGGGTATATGACCTCTATTTTAGATTTCGTGAAGTGTTGAACGAAGCTGGTACATAGGGCTATTTAGTGATAAGATAGACATAAAAAATTTCCTTCTTTTAGTATCTTTTATTTTCCTTCTCTTTTGTTTCAAAGAGAAATTATCCTTGTTAGACTTTCATGATGAAGAATTGGAGAACTAAAGCTAATTCAAAACTTGTTGGGTCTTCATGATCAACAAATGAAGATTCTTTGGAACTTTCCAAGTTCAACCCAAAAAAAATTGATGTCTATTTAATGGGTGAAAACACATTAAGATATGGCTCCAGTTGTAGGGAAATGACCCCCTATGTGTTGTTTTGGACACAGACCAAGACCATATGCCTTCATCCATTGGGCTATAGAGTCATCCCAATCCACTATCTTGATCCAACAAATGATTATTGGAAAACTTCATTGACATAACAATATTATATACATGAGACAAAAAAAACCTTCACACCCTATGCTACTTGGAGAGAAAGGATACTCTCAAATGTAAGCACATTTCCAATGTATCCATGTACATAGCCAAATCATCTGATTACTCCCAACCATGATTGAGAATGTTGTTTCATTAGACATGTTCTAGACTTGATTAATAACCATATTTGAATATCCTGCTCTATCATCATATTTTGAAAAAGAACCAACAAAAGACATCATCCATGATCTTATGAATGAAAGGAAATTACTTCTTTCAACTTTCACATCAACAAAATTTTCCATTGCTTCCATTTCTTTCATTTTGAACACAACAATATTTTTCTTATGTGATATTTCCAAGAATGGAAAAGCTATTTGCAACTACTTTAGATCATCAACAACATTATAATTCATCTTTTTTTATCCTTTTACATCATTTCCTTTTTATGGAGTAGAGGTTACATGTCTAGCACTTGTTTTAGGAGGAACAACTTCTGATAAGGAAGACCCTGTTAGTTTGTTTTGGAATTTAGAAAGATTTAAATATTTTTCTTCGGATCTCCTTTTGAAAATAATAATGGATCAACATCCATTTCCATTGATTCTATCACACCTGTAGCAATTTCATTATTATATTCTTTAAAAACAAGTCTTTGATTCTCTTCTTTGGGAATTTGATCAAAATCTTCTTTCAATATCACCACATTTGGATTTTGAACTCTGGGGGCCCTTGACCTAGGGGATTGATCATTGATATTTTTATTTATTTTTGGATAATTTATGAGTCCATGTGTAAGAAGAGGAGGATTTTGATACTCCTCCCTTGGAATTTGATCATCATTTCTCTTTAACTGAGCTATTTCATTTTGTATTTGGTTAATGATTCTTTTTAATTGGGCAATATGAGTGTCTTGATAGGTCTTATGAGTGTATTCAAATATATTTGTCACATTTGGTGGTTTCTCTTGGAAGATTCATTTTCCAAACCCTCTCTCTTCAACTACTCTTGAAGTAGATGGAACTTGGGATGACAATGATAAATCTATCATCTGCCTTTGAACTTTAGCAAGAATGATTTTAGGATCAACTTTAATTTCTATCATGAAATATTCTGTTTCGGTTGCTCTTCTCATTGCTTCTTCCAAAGTTTTGATTTATGATTATTTTATTGTATATTTCACATTTGAAAGAATTGCATTCGTATAACATCTAAAAACAACTAGATCATTTGAGTGATGATATTGTGGAATTCAATGTAGAGTCTTGAAAAATATTGAATTATAATATCTAATTCTTTCAATATATTGGAGATGAATATTAGTAAAATGTGTCAAGAGAGTATGATATGCTATATGTAGAGAAAACTTCATCATGAATAAATCTTCCATGTAATCAAAAGAACTAATTGAATTTTATGTAAGAGAAAGGTACTAGTCATAGGCTGGACCAACTGATGTTTGGAGAAAGAGTCTCACCATCACATCATCATTCTCAATCAAATAGATATCACAAATGGTATAAGGAATTGATCCAAATGCTTTTATGGATCCATGATCCCATCTCTAGAAAAAATAGGAAGAACGCCTTGAGGAAGAGTAGGCATTTGATGTCGCTCTCCATGGAAATTCAAAGGACTAGATCTTACCCTTCTTCTTGCAATTATTTTTCCTTCGTTTATTTGCTCTTCTTTGTCTTCCATTGATTCTAAATTTTGATTTTCAAAAATCCTTTCTTTGATTATTGTCAAAAATAATTTGTACAGTTCTAGCTCTCAAATCTTTATTATTGTCTTCTTTTTCTTTGAGCATTTGCAATTTCTTCTTCATAGACAAGGGCTTGCCACATTCTTTCAAGCTCTTATTTACTTCTTGTTGTCATTAAATTATGCAATTGATGTAGAACACTTCTTTAGTATTCAAGTCCAATTTGTATTTGAGGTTGATTTGGACTTGTTTGGGTCATTCAATTATTTCTAGTCTTCAAAACCAACCTTTTGTTCTCCCTAGTATGCTCGCCAAAAATGTTGATCATTTTTTTTGTAGCATCCTTGGCCATCCACAGGTCGGGCAATGCCACTACTATGACACATTACTTAGCTTTGATACGAATCTGTAGCATACCCTCCTATTACGGGTCAGGGCAATGCCACTGCAGAACATATAGTATACATAACATGCATATTCAATGAATTTAAAACCATTATCACAGAGTTACCACTACCATACAAACTCAAATGGAATTAACAACAATTCATACATGCAACATAATACATGATAACATTCAAGAATCACAAACATGCATAACATACATAATTAAGCACAGAATAATACTTATCTTTTAACTGGAGTAAATCCACCAACTGCATGTAGACCTTCCACGAACCTCCTAGCCTTAGACCGCACTACTCATCACTCTCAACAGTAGGTCACCCCCGAGCTGGGACTAAGCTCCACTGGGCAAGGGATTCCTAGGCTAGGAAAGGTCAACAAGGAAGTCACACAGTTTCATAGGAAGTATTCTCTCCTAGGAGTAACTTATGCCCACTGCTCACAGACTCTCATTCCCCACATGCCTGTCCCACCCCAGGAGTATACACCTTCACTGTCTCACAGTCCTTCGACTTCTTAACCTCCCTTGCCTTGGGCTTCATCAGTAGGTTGGACCGGAATTCTCAGAGCTCTGTAGCAACTACAGGACCCCTTCCAGGAGAATTCACTTCCTCATCAAACTCTCTCACCTAGAGAGAGTTTCCCACATGCTTGACAAACTACTTCTTCAACCAGATCTTCGACTCAGTTCCAACAAGGTACGGGTGACAACAACAACAAAAACCCTCCATTAGCTCATAGGAGACATCAGTAACAGGGAAAATGGGTATGGACACCCAAAACGATAATCAATCAAACACTAAGACATAGAAAGGCTCAGGCGATTACAGGATGCATCGACTTCACAGCAAGAAACACAAGTCAGCTTCACGATTTCTGGTTTCAGAGATGTGTGAGGGTATAAAGAGGTCGACCAAAGAGGCAAAACGGGATTGACGAGAATGGCTAGCCATGAGTTCAGGCGGAGGATGGAAGAATGGCCCAACGAACCCCCACAGAGAATGGCCAGCGAATCCCCAACATGGGAAGACTCTTTAGCTTTAACTACATGCGTCCAAGTTGACACCTGTCTTCCTGGAGATGCATGCACTCCACTTAGCATATGTTCCTTTTCCAGGAACTTAGGATAACACTGATCAATTGTCCACCTTAGCCTTTAGGAAATAATAATAAATTATTATCCCCTTTAGAGGTAAGCCGCCTAGCTTAGTCCCTAGGCTCACACACTTAGCCTCCTCCCTTACCGAACCTTGTGGAAGCTTAGTCCCCCGTCACTCTTTCTTTGTGGTCAGTCTACACACAGTGATGTGTATATTTTATTAATGATCTGCATAATTACAGATACAAAATTAGGCTCATGGCCTTAAGCATATAGGCTCTCCAGCCTAATAAAAATATAAGTCTTCAACTTATAATTGCTCGGCTCACCAGCCTATAAACATAATTACAATTCAACAATATAACTGGGGCTCGTCCTTGGGGTATTGCAATCCCCTCCCCTTATTTTTGCATTGTCCTCAGTGCAACTTTTACACAACATCAACAAGATTTCCAAAATATTAAAAAAGATGCAGGTATTCTACCTGCATAACATCCTCATGCTCCCATGTCGCATCCTTGGGACAGTACCAGGTCCACTAGACCTTTATAAGCCCTATGGCTTGATTCCAGAGTTGCTTTCTTTTCTGGTTCAATATGTGCACCAGATGCACTTGCAAGATGCCTTCTTGCTCCACCTGAATCACATTCCAATCAATAACATGATAAGCATCATGTATATATTTCTTAAGCAAAGAAACATGAAACACATTATGTACAATCATGGATGCAGACAATGCAAGCATATATGCAACTGGTTCAATCCTTTCTAGGATTTCAAATGGCCCACAATATCTGGCCGCCAACTTGGAACAGGTCCCTAGCTTTAGGGAACTTTTGTTAGCTTTCACTTTCAAGAAAACATGCTCTCCCACTTTAAACTCTCTCTGGGTTCTGTTTTTTTCAGCATAAATTTTCTGCCTGTCTTGGGCAGCCTTCAAGTTCTGCTTAATCTTCAACATTTTCTCTTCCATTTACTTGAGCAACTCTGACCCAACTATTGCTCTGTCAACTGGGTTATCCCAACTTACTGGTGTGTTGCACCTTCTTCCATATAGTGCTTCAAATGGGCTCATCTTTAGTGATGCTTGATACCCATTGTTGTAGGAAAACTCTACCAAGTGTAGGTAGTCTTTCCATTTAGATGGGTTGTCCATCACATACATCCTTAGTATGTATTCTATCACTTGGTTCACCTTCTCTGTCTTCCCATCAGACTCAAGATGATATGTTGTGCTGAAGTTCAAATTCATTACGAACCCTTTGAATAACCCCTTCCAGAACTTTGAGGTAAATTTCGGGTCTTTGTTAGACACAATTGTCTTGGGAATACCGTGTAATCTTGCTACTTCCCTCATATAGATATCAACAACATGAGCTGCCTTGTGAGTAGTCTTCATTGGAATAAAATGGGCAGCTTTAGTAAGCTTATCCACCACCACCATGATGGAGTCATGCTGCTTGTTTGTTCTGGGTAATCCTATGATGAAATCCATTGCCACCACTTCCCACTTCCACTCAGGAATGGGCAATGGTTGTAGCAACCTTGTTGGGTGCCTATGATCAACCTTGACCTTCTGACACAGAATACATCTAGCGATGTATTCTGTAATTTCCTTCTTCATACCTGGCCAATAGTATTGGCTCTTGACTGTTGCCATTGTTTTCCAATATCCAAGGTGCCTAGCATAAGGCACATTATGCATTTCTTTAAAAATCATAATTTTCAATTCCTAGACATTAGGTACATAAATTATGTTTTTTTACATGAGTGTTCTATTAGTTCCCAATTTATAATTTTCCACTTTCTGTGGTATCTCACCTTGTTGTATCTTTGCTACCAATTCCCTGTACTGCAAATCTGCATTTGCAACTTCCAAAATTCTACCTTTAATATCAGTTTGATACATGTTGATGGTCGTAGCATTTAGTTCATGCATTATTCTTCTGAGTGCATCAACCACTTTGTTCTCCTTTCCTTTGATATGCTTGATATCAAAGTCATACTCACAAAGAAATTCTAACCACCTACTCTGCCTAGTATTTAAGGTTGGTTGATCGAATAGATACTTCATACTATTATGGTCTGTCCTTAATTAAAAATTCTTTCCCATGAGGTAATGCATCCATTTGTTCAGAGCGTGCACTATGGACGCCAACTCCAAATCATGAGTTGCATAGTTCTTTTCATGTTCTTTCAATTTTATGGACTCAACATATTACAAACCATTTTGGTTGAGGACTCCTCCCAGTCCTTTTTTGCATGCATTTGTGCAAACCAAAAAATCCACATTTGGATCTACAATCCTCAGGATTGGAGCACTGGTTAACAATTGCTTCATTTGCTGGAAGCTTCTCTCACAATAGTTTGTCCATTGAAATTTCTTCTCCTTCCTTTGAAAGGAAGTGATAGGGTGACCTATCCTTGAGAATCCTGCAATGAACCTTATGTAATAGCCATCTAGACCCATAAAGGATCTAGCTTCTATTACATTCTTCAGCACTGACCACTCACTAATGGCTTCTTTCTTCTCAAGATCAACAATTATCCCATCTCTTGAAATGATATGCCCCAAATAATGGATCTTCTTTTGATAGAATGAGCACTTGCTCAATTTGGCATATAGTTGGTGCTCTCTTAGCACTTGCAACACCATCCTAAGATGTTTTTCATGTTCTTCCTCTGACTTGGAATACACCAAGATGTCATCCAAAAATACTATGACAAACTTGTCCAGATATTCCCTGAATACGCCATTCATTAAACACATGAAAACAACGGGTGCATTTGTTAACCCAAATGGCACCATTGTGAATTCATAATGACCAAACCTTGTTCTGAAGGCAATCTTGCTGATGTCTTCATCCATTATTCTTACCTAGTGGTATCCTGACATGAGATANATGTCAGGATACCACTAGGTATCCTGACATGAGATATATTTTTGAAAATATCTTGGCATCCTTCAATTGATCAAAGAGATCATCGATCCTTGGCAAAGGATACTTGTTCTTAATGGTCACTTTGTTCAGTTGTCTAAAATCAATGCACAATCTCAAGGTTCCATCCTTCTTCTTCACAAATAGGACCGGAGCACCCCAAGGTGACATGCTTGGGCATATATACCCCTTCTTCATAATTTCTTCAAGTTGTAATTGCAGTTCTTTCATCTCTGGTGTACTCATTATGTAAGGAGATTTTGATACTGGAAATGCTTCAGGCATCAAGTTTACAGAAAAGTCAATATCTCTCTTCGAGGGTAGTCCTGGTACCTCCTGGAATACATCTTCAAAATATTTTAGTACCACATGGTCCTCAAGATTTGATACTTTATCCTTAGATACTTCCTCCATGTGGGCTGCAAATAGTTGACATCTTTTACTGTAGCACTTCTTCAACTGTATTGCTGAAATTTCTCTGACAACAACTGCTCTCTAGGAATTCCTTGGACTATTCTCTGATTCCCCTCCTCATCTAGGAAAGTGAATGCCTTGTTATGATAGTCTAGGATGGAATGGTGCTGGTCCAACCAATCCATCCCAATTAGACAGTCATAGGAACCTAAAGGTATAACGTTCAATTTGGCCTTTGTCCTCAGTCCATTCATGTCCACTGGACATGACTTAACTAACGCAGTAAATTTCCGTTTGGCTCTTGTAGCAAGCTGCACTAACCAAAATTTTCCATGCTTGCTTCTTGGTAAATGCAAACTTTCCACCACTCTAGGATCTATATAACTATGACTAGCCCGTGAATCAATTAAAATTGTAAAGGCATGGTTGTTGATCATACCTTCCACTTCAATCATGTGTGATTGAAAATCAACTTGGTTGTTGTCCAGGGCTACATAGATCCTTGGTATTCTACTGCCCATATCTTCCATTGTTTCTGCCTGTTGTACATTGTGGACAATTCTCATCTTGTCATTTCTGTGGGGGCAATCTCTGTACCTATGATTTCCTTTACAACCCCAACATTCCATAGGTGTCTGTCTTGGCATTTTCCCACCTACCTCAGCCTTCCTGGGCTCTCTAAAAGATGGTTGTCCTTGAATATTGTTTCTGAAAAAGGATGTCTTAGCTCCCTTCTTCCTCTGATCCATCTTGAATTTCTTCTTGTCTTCCCAAGCCTTTCGGAAAGTAGGCTTTTCACTTTGCTGCTCATGTAAGAATTTTTCTCTCCGTATGGTTTCTTCCATAGTCTTAGGATAATCATACTGGATTTTGTCACCGATGGAAGATGGAAATCCACTCTGTTACCTTTGAATTTTGACAGTCTCATCCTTGATGAAAGGAATGTACTTCAACAATTCCAAAAACCTTTGTTCATATTCATTAATGGACATGCTACCCATCTTGAATTCAAAGAACTCTTTCATCTTTATATCATAGTATCTCTTAGTCAAGTATTTCTTTTTGAAATATTTCTTGAATTCCTTCCAAGTAATATATTTATCTTTAATGTGGTGTACTTGCACAAGCTAATCCCACCACATGGATGCTTTTCCTTTCAGTTGGTACATCGCAATTCTTCCTTTTGCACGAGGGGAATAATTCTGCAGTTGGAAATATTTCCTCATGCCAAGAAGCCATGTCTCGACATCTTCCTCCTTCTTGTGCTCTCCATCAAATGTAGGAGGTTTAATCTTGTTCATTTCACCCTTCAGTTCATCCACTCCCGATCTCTTGTGTTTTCTGGTAGGAGATGGGCTTGAACTACTGTGTGCTCTCCTCTTGGAGTTCTTCGGGGAGTGACGATGATGCCTGCTAATGCTTCTTGATTTACTGGAGTCACTCTCCTTATCAAATTTCCTTTCTATCCTTTGCAGGATTCACATCAACTTTAAGTTGAATTCTCCTTGTTGATTCTTGGCTTTCATGAGCTTTATGTTAGCTGCACGGTGAGTCTAGGCATCTTTCTGCAATATTTCAATGATTTTCATCATGTACCATTCCTTATCTATCTCTTCCCCATGCCCATTGGAGTTCGATCCTTTAACTCCCAAATGGACATCCATTCCTTTAGCCTCATTCTCTGAACTGAAAGCGTTCTGTGCCTCCTCCATTTCTCTGCACTAGGCAACAATTCGGTTTGGTTCTGAAAATCATTGACTCTGCAAAAACAATGTGAATTCAACCAAAATTTGTCAGGCCATCCATCCTTAACAATCCCATAGTATTCATAAGCCAATCTGATTTAAGAAATGCTCAGATTTCATTTTCTTTCCAAGCTTCACTCAGCTCTGTAATAATTTTCGGGCACTATCCCCTTTTCTCTTAGATCCCAACCCATGCGATCAAGGGCTATGACCAAGTGCTAGATCGATAGGTGCTTACTCAAAACTTTGGGTCTACGGCTTCAAAATTTCTCCAAGCACATCACAACAACTTTTCAAGTTCTGAACTATTGAACTCGCGAAGTAGGGTGGATTAATGGTCCACGTCTACCCAACATCCAACGGTTGATACCCACTGTGGAACTTCAGGCATCGGAGCTCCAAGAATTCAGAACTTTGGAGCTTAGGGACTTCGGACCTCGGATCTTCAAAACTTCGGATCTTCAGAATTTCAAGTTTCAAGAGTTTTTGCGCTTGCTCCCTCCCAATCTCCTAAACTCTGAGTTTCCGGACTTCTTACCCTCAGGTCCACATAGTACAAATGTCACCTACCCAGGTGGTGGCATGTGGCATGTCTAGGAAATTCCATGTCACATTTGGCGATGTCATCTGGCCCCACCAATTTTTCTCTTTGACGTCGAAACTTCGAACTTCAGAAGTTTGTGCATCGACACATCCCACTTCTCCTGAGTTCCAAAATTACGATTTTTCGTGAGATCTAAGGGTAAGGATTCTCCCCATATCTACGATGTAGATCTCCCTTGGAACTTCGGAGCTTCAGGACATCAACCCTTCTCCTATTTTTGCATCAAACTCCACCGATGTCGTGAAGTCCGAAGGCTTCTAGGTTAACCCTTATGCATCTCCTCTAAATCTAACGGTCGTAAAGGATTTCCATTCCTTTCGAATAGATCCTACGACCCACATTACTCTGTGGCCCAATACCACGTTTATAGTGGTTTTACAATACCGCTACACCCCTAAGCTTCGTAACACGACCAAGACAACCTCTTGCCACTCAGGAATGTTCTAATGCTCGAAACTGGTTCCTCCAGACACAATTTCCACTTGAAACCTTGGGTCCAAAGACCATTTATCTGGCCCATCCAGGCTCAGTGCTTGAAAACCTTGGCCCCGAACTTGAAATTTATCCACTTTGACAATAATTCATTTCTGAATCTTTTGCTTCAACTTTCACTAACATGGCCCATACAGGCTCAGTGCTTGAAAACCTTGGCTTTGATACCAAACCGTAGCATCACTGGCCATCCATCAGCTGGGCAACGCCACTACTCTGACACATTACTTAGCTCTGATACCAATCTGTAGAGTACCCTCCTATTACAAGCTAGGGAAACGCCACTGTGAAACATATAGTATACATAACATGCATATTTAATGAATTTAAAATCATTATCACAAAGTTACTACTACCATACAGACTCAAATGGAATTAACAACAATTCATACATGCAACATAATACATGATAGCATTCAAGAATCATAGACATGCATAACATACATAATTAAGGATAGAATGATATGTATCTTTTAACTGGAGTAAATCCACCATTTGCGTGTAGACCTTCCATGAACCTCCCAGCCTTAGACCGCACTACTCATCACTCTCAACAGTAGATCACCCCCGAGCTGGGACTAAGCTCCACCGGGCAAGGGATTCCTAGGCTAGGCAAGGTCAACAAAGAAGTCACACATTTTCAGAGGAAGGAGTCACTTATGCCCACTGCTCACAGACTATCATTCCCCACATGTCTGTCCCACCCTAAGAGTATACACCTTCATTGTCTCACAGTCCTTTGGCTTCTTAACCTCCCTTGCCTTGGGCTTTAGCAATAGGTTGGACCAGAATTCTCAGAGCTCTGTAGCAGCTACGGGACCCCTTCCAGGAGAAATCACTTCCTCAGCACACTCTCTCACCTAGAGAGAGTTACCCACATGCCTGACAACCTGCTTCTTCAACCAGATCTTCGACTCAGTTCCAGCAAGGTACGGGTGACAACAACAACAACAACCCTCCATTAGCTCACAGGAGACATCAGTGATAGGGAAAATGGGTATGGACACCCAAAATGGTAATCAGTCAAACACTAAGACATAGCAAGGCTCATGAAATTACAGGATGTGTCGGCTTCACAACAAGTAACACATGTCCGCTTCATGGTTTTTGGTTTCAAATATGCGTGAGGGTATGTAGAGGTCGACCACAAAGGAAAAATGGGATTGACGAGAATGGCCAGCCATGAGTTCAAGCGGAGGATGGAAGAATGGCCCAACGAACCCCCATGGAGAATGGCCAATGAACCCCCAACACGGGCTGACTCTTCATCTTTAACTGCATGAGCCTAGGTCGACACCTGTCTTCCTGGAGCTGCATGCACTCCACTTAGCATACATTCCTTTTCCATGAACTTATGACAACACTGATAAATTGTCCACCTTAGCCTTTAGGAAATAATAATAAATTATTATCCCCTTTAGAGGTAATCCCCCTAGCTTAGCCCCCAGGCTCACACACTTAGCCTCCTCCCTTACTCAACCTTGTGGAAGCTTAGTCCCCCATCACTCTTTCTTCATGGTTGGTCTACACGCAACGATGTGTATATTTTATTAATGATCAACATAATTACATATACAAAATCAAGCTCATGGCCTTAAGCATCTAGGCTCTCCAGCCTAATAAACATATAAGTCTTCAGCTTATAATTTCTCATTTCACCAACCTATAAACATAATTACAATTCAACAATATAACTGGGGCTTGTCCTTGGGGTATTACATTTTTTCTATCAAGGGAAAATGACCAACATTTGAGATAAAATCTTGTGGGGAACAAGAAGAACTCTCCTCATTTTTATAGAGGTGGTTCTCCTCGCTTAATATATTGGAAGATTCTTTCTATGGCTATAGATGAATGAAATGGGTGAGTGCTAAATAGAAAACCCCAAAATATCTTCCAACAAAGATCTCATTTAGCAGATTTATTCATTAAGCACATCATCCTATTCATGGAAATACAAGTAAATAAATATAACTGAAAGAGATTTGTACACAGTTTTCTTTCGACGTATATTTTTCCTTTCTTTTAAAGTTTTGTGAATCCAAAATCAGCTATGACTTTGCAAGACGAAAGAAAAGTAAAATGGGCAGGTCATCAAAGAACTTTAGATGATCATTTCATTACAACTCAATTTTTTTTTTGATGGACAATACATTTGAAATCTCACGCTTTAGACTCAAAGTATGAAAAATCACTAATGTAATGCCTTGGAATAGTTCTTTGTGGGAGAAATTAATAGTGTTGTCCCAAATTAAATAAGATTCAAAACGTCCGAAACAAGAGGGTCGAAACAACCTCAACAAAATTTTAATGAAAATTATATAAACTTAAATAACTTACATCTATTTTTTACAAGCGTGGATTTTGCTCCTCTAGACATGAAATGTCATGCAGAATGTATGGAAGAATATTGAGATAGTGGAGCAGAAAGGAATAAGAAAGATAAATCCAAGAAGAGTGATTCACAAATCTTTGGAAAGGACAAAACTTGCTTCCAGCAAAAATATCCTCTATAGAAAACTCTGTAATAGCCCACTACCAACCCTTTGAATTTTCCTTTGTTTTTCTTTTGAAATATCTTATTCACCCTCTTGAAACCATTTTTCATTTAGGGTTTTGTTTTCCTTTTTTAAATGTGAAATGATATATTTGTTCCATCAATTGGGACCCACTTTAGAAGCTCAAGAATTTCTTTAAATAAATTATTTTCCAAAAATAACTTGTTTCCAAGCCCAAAAATAGTCTTGACTGTAATTTGAATGTTAGGGCCTGATAAATGATGTTTCAGTCATTGAAACCACTTCCAATGTTTTTTTCATCTCTTTATATTTTGGAGGAGCTATTGTTTTCTCAAGTCGGATGTCAAGATCAAACGTTATGAGCTCCAGAAGATGGAGACTCGGCCATTATTGATATGTCCTCATGAAATTTGGGCCTTTGATTTGCAAATTCGACTTTATTTATCCCATATGCATTGTGGGATGGTTCTCATGATTTCTTTATAAATAAATTTCATCTCCATGTTATTTGTGAATGAAGTAGAGAGATCCATATAATTCTGCGTAGATTTTACACAAAGTATCTTTTGACTGCCACATCATCACCTAGTCATCATGCCAAGTCATTGTCCAATCATATATGTCTATCCATGTGCCACCTCCGAGTCGGTCCACTTCATTGCTACGCGTCCGCCTATAATAGGCCTTCATTGCCATGTATTATTGGAAGGTGTGTCTCAAAATAAAGAGAAGTAAACTTAGGATAGGAAATAGTATTAAATGAAATAATATTAAAAAAATAAAAGAAAGGTTAGCAGAGCTATGAAAATGCGGAGGTAAAGGAGGTAGGAGAGGAGATAAAATTCAGTAAATATGACTAAGCATGAGGTAGGGATGCAGGTTTTCTGGGTAGGGAGACATGATAAATTAGAATTATGCACTCTCATATCCCCGCATTCAATAAATAAATCAAGTGAAGGTGAGTAAAAAATAAGATAAGTCATGCAGGTTACAGGAGTAGAGGTGTCATGCGGTTTGTGGAAGGAGAGGTCAAGGGATGGGCGATGGAGAGGTAAAGGGATGGATTGAGGGAGGATAAGTCGAGAGATGGGAAAATGAGAGGTCAAGGGATGTGTTAGCACTAAGAATCATCCTCAGATTGCAAAGAGGATAAGCCCAATACCCATCATATTATGTGTAAATGTAAATGAGTGTTTAAAGGTCAAATGGACAAGACTCAAGATAATTATTTTTTAACTTAGAAATATGGGCTAGCATGCGCAAGCAATTGAGGTCTTGATAAACTTCAATCATTGAATGGGAGTAAAAGTGAATAGAAGGAAGACTTTGGTAAGGGAGGTGTAAAGGTATGTTATTGACATCAGGTCTTCAAGCAGCCTAAGGAGGAAAAACTCAAACATAAGATCTTCTTGAATTCAAATTTTAAAGAACACTGAGGAACATCATAGCAGTACTATAATCAAACATTCATCATAATACAACCATAACAATTGCATGTGAATCATTCAATCATGGAAACTTCAACATAAGAGACAACAATATGGAATAAGAGAAACTGACTTATATTAATAAAAAATTATCAAGTCCAATACATAACCAGAGAACCAGACTACTTAGTCAAAATTATTACAATAAGGGAGCCCAACTCAACCATTCAAACCCTCTTAATCATTTGGAATGTGTATTTATAACAAAAAAGGGAAGGCAACAACTAGAGATTCGAGCTGGCCTTCCTCCCATAGGATTCTCCAAATCAATTATTCAATCTAACACCTGTGTTAACAACTATTTAAAAAACTTCTACAAAAAAGGAATTATGTTGGCAATCACTCCAATAAATATTAAATGACATTGTCTCCCTTATGGCACATTCCTTTCTATTGACAAGTGTCCTCCAGGGTTTGTATGTTGTCACCATGCTGCCACTTGTGATCCTCTCTCCTCTCCACATCATCAGCCACCCAAAAGAGTGTTGAATTTGAATCCCTTGATTGCAGGTACCAGTTCGTAGCACCATTCAGTAGCGCGTTGGGTAGCTAGTTCTGTAGCACCCTTATCAAAATAACTCTACACATTTCGTAGCGCTTCTCCTCCAAAACAAGCTTTCAGTTTCCATAGCATTATCCTGTGTAATCACTATGTGCAATTCCGTAGCGTCCCTCCCGAATTAGCCTCTGTGGATTCGGTAGCACCACACCTCAAACAACCTCTTCGAAATTGGTAGCGCCATCACTGAAATGGTCCTGTAGAATTGGTAGCACCCTTCATCAAAAAACTATGTGGATTTGGTAGTGCCACTGTGATACAATCCTGCGGAATTGGTAGTGCCATCGTTAAGTTTAGCTTAGAATATTTCGTAGCATTCGACAGAAACAACCGTGCCACTCTGTATTTCGGCTAGGAGATTTTGTAGCATTAGGCAACAAAATTGCAGAACATATGATATAGACGATTCTATAGTGCCATGGTGCTACATAATGTCTACGATTTTTCTATGTGATGAGACCAAACCTTAGAAAGCACAAAAACTTAGCTGATAGGTTAGGAGCCTGTAGATGCCTGTATAGGTGGAAAACATTATACTTCCTTGATCACTTACTCTTGCAAAAAGAGACCACCCACAAAAATGGAGCTTATATTCTCCCAACTATTTCATCAACCTAACACTCCTTGTTGCAAGAGAGCTTCCTTCTATCATAGCAACATGTTTTTCTTTTGCAGGGATAGTCTTCTTGACTATAGGTGTGTTCTTCTTCACTACTGGTTCCTCTCTTTCAATGGAAACCTCTACTAGAACATTCAAGTTCCTTTGAGCCAATTCATCCTTGAAATTTTTCAATTCTTCCTTGAGCGTTTATTTTGAGATTGAAAGCCTTTGTTTTTCCTGTAGAGGTTATTTAGTTTCTTATGGAGAGGCAGGGCTCTTCTAGCTGCAAATTTTTCCAGATCAAGCGTGTTGTTGTAATTTTCCATGAGCTCCTTCATCTTTCTTCTGTATTCCAAACTTTTTTCCTTCAAATGAGAAACCTCCTTTCTAGCCTTCTTGAGCTGTCTGATCAACCTTTTGAAAGTGTGATTACTAGGTGGAGTGATGATGTTGATAACCTCAACAGGTTTCTCAATGTCCTTGTCTTTGTCTTTCTGCTTCACAGAGGCTCTGTCCATCAACCTAATAGGCTCCTTGATGCCGTTATCCTTCTCTTTCTCCTTCCTTGGGACTAAGAGCCTGGGTAAGATTTCTGCTTCAACAACCTCCTTGAGGGTTGATGATCTAGTGAAAGGCTTCCTGATCTTTATGCTAGTTGCTGGAGAAGGTGAAGAGAAATTCAATTTTCTTCCCTTCTTGGTTGTGGCTTTGGTGGAGGAAGGGACTTCTTCCTATTCAGGTGTAGGATGAGGTGAAAAGTCTCTCTGTGGGGAATGATAAACCTCCCTCTCTTCCTCTTCAATTTCCTTAATGAATTCTTTGTCTTGAGCAATGGATTTGCTCTTTCTTTTCTTGCTAGTTCCTGTTGGAGCAACACTAGTAGATGGTAGAGGAATCTGCATCTTAGACTAAGGAGTGGAGGTTATGTCCAACTGCATGTGAGCAGAAACAATGAACTGCTCCCAAGGAATGTTCCTCTTCTTCAATTCTTCCATCACCAACATCCTGATCAATCCAGAGTGAAAGACACTACTGTCCACAACCTTGGACTTGGCTTGGACTCTATCAAACATCTTCCCCATGCTCCTCAAAAGGTAGAAAGGGATATTCATTACATCATTGCCAGTAAAATGAAGAAAAATCCTTATATGGTACTGGTATAACATGTTAAACCTTCCCTCACATGTAAAGTATCTCTGGATGATCTTCAACATTTTGTCAAAATCTTCAACTAGATGGCTTCTAGGCACTCCCTTGGAAAAATTGTCTTCTTGATAATCTGGTTTGAGTAAGTCCTTGGAGAAGGCATCATTTAAGATCATGGATTTAAACCACCTCTCACCAATATTAGGAATCCATGTGGATGCTGCAATAGAGGCTTCAGATACCTCAAATTCAAGATCTCCCACCTTAGTCTTAATGCCATCAAAATGTAATGCAAATTGTCTTGCTACTTCAGGATGTTCCCTTCTGCATGTTTTGGCAAAAAGAGAGGCAACCAACCATTTGAAAAATCTCCCTGACCATTGGCTCAACATCAAACAGGTGCATATCTGATGGTTCAGTCCTGACCACACTTCCTCCCTTGTGAGATTTATTTTTCTGAGGTGTCTCCATGGGAAAAGACAAAGAATCAAAGTCTGTGGTGTAGTGAGGGCTAAGGAAACAATCATAGGTAGATCTCAAGATGAAAGAGTGATGATATAGTGAAATAAAAGGCTATTGCATGGGTCTTTGAATACCAACATGTAAAACTCCAATCCAATTAGAACACAACGCAGGGAAAACAAGGGATATGTAGCAAGGTTTCAACAATGTTTTTTTGTAGTGCAGTGCACACACAAGGAACAAGTGATTGCACGGGTACTCAAAATTCAAGAGCAGAATGAAATGGCCTCTCTAATAGATGAAAAACAGGTGAAAATGGTTGCAAATTCTATGAGAGGTAATCTATAGATGAAAATGGGTGAAGGAGGAAGTAGTTTGCAGCATTGGGAGCTACCAAAAGTTCATACATGAGGTATCTCAAGAGTTTGGTATGCAATGGAGAGAGCTCACAGAATACCTGGAGAAGTGACTGAAAAGGGATGATCTGCAACTAGTTAGGAAACCACCACGTCAACATCAGCCTCCAATTTAGACTTAGTAGTTGATCTCATAGCGCAACCTGCAACTGGTCTGAACTAGTAATTTCAGCAGCGCCGAGTTTGAGAAAATTCAAATATTCAAAACCATTAGCAAACTCATTAATAGCCAGATCTTAATATCCACCTTTAATGAACAATGGCGTTGGAAACAAGGTAGATCATGACCTCATCGGATTATGACAAATTATGGCAAGGATCAAATGACAAGGAGTGTGCTACGAAAACTCCTAGTGAGTTGGCAATGCCCTTTTTCAAAAGTTTGATTTGACCACCCTTTAATCGGACATAGGGACAACATGGCAAGGATAAAGGGTAAGAGTGGAAGGAGTGATGTGTCAAGTCATAAGATCATGGGAAGGGTTATGCTTGATGTCAAGTCGAGAGGTGAGTCACAACCATAAGACATAAACTGAACCTAGGCTTAAAACCTATGTGTGGGCCAAAAATGAGCCAAAACCACAAGTCTTTATTTGTTCAAGTAACCTAAGCAGATCACACAAAGAAAAACAAGGCAAACCTAAAGTCTAAAGGCTAAAAAAAATTAAACCTAAGAGATAAAATACCCAAGGCAACTTTATGTGATAACAAGATGGGTGAAGGAGGGTCTCCCGCATCCACATTGAAAGATTAAAAATCAACTAAGTGTAAAACTTAATGAAGGTGCAAGTTGAATGATGTAGAATTGGAGGTGTGAATTGAGGGTCGCAGAATTGCGGGTTGTGGGACATGGGCATGATGAGAAAAGGTAAATGAAGAGGAAGGTTTTCCCACATCCATAATGGAATACTTAGTGTAAAAAGGAGTAAAATGTGGTAAGTCATGAAAAATGACCAAGTGTTGGGGAGGTAAGTCGTAGAGTTACGTGAAAGTAAGGAAATGGAAAATGGAAAATGGATATGGAAAATGAAAATTGAAATATGAATATGAAAATGGAAATGGAAATGGTTAAGTGTGGAAATAGTTAAACGTGGAAAGTGAGGAAAATAACTAAGTAAAAGAGCATGGGGAGTAAGGAAAATGGATAAGTATGGGGTAGTAGTATAGAGATGATTGAGAAAATAGAGACGAGTGGGGAAATTGGCATATCTTGGCCATATGACCTCTGTTTTAGATTATGTGAAGTGTTGAATGAAGCTGAAACATAGGACTATTTAGTGAGAAGATAAACATAAACAATTTCCTTCTTTTAGTATATTTTCTTCTCCTTCTCTTTTGTTTCAAAGAGAAATTATCTCTGTTAGACTTTCATGATGAAGAACTGGAGAACTGAAGCTAATTGGAAACTTGTTGGGTCTTCACGATCAACAATTGAAGATTATTTGGAACTTTCCAAGTTCAACAAAAAAAAATCTCTATTTTATAAGTAAAAACACATCAACAAATGGATTTACAACAATTTTCATTAAATGTTTTCTAAAGTTCTTTGAACTTGTTGTATGTCAGTACGTGGGATTGATAATTCTAATGTTTTTTTCAATTACTTGATATATAGTATACTTGATAGTATGAAGGTTGCAGATAGTTATAGATGTACTACTATAATGATTTTTTTTAAAGATATATCTTTGGGTTGGGTTGGAGCTCGGGGGAGGGATATTAGGAATACTTATGGTGGGAGAGTGTTGGGAGATATTAGGGAAGACTTATTAAGTCTTCCCTTATATCTCCCTACACTCTCCAACCATTATAAAAAATAATTTTAAGTTATATTGAATGAGCCAATATAAATATATAAGTTAGATTTGTGTAAGTCTTCCCTAATATATTCCCCCATCCCCACCTTCACCCTCCTAAAAAAATATTTTTTAATTGTATTGAATGAACTTATAAAAATAATTTTAAGTTATATTAAATAATCTCCCCATTACACACACATATATATTATAATGACATTTTATATAATTTAATAATTTATGTGTCAATTTAGCATGCATCATCTATCAACCTAAAACTAAAATTGTTACAAAAAATAAAAATAAACAACTTAAACTTAAACATATATATAGATGTTTATGTCAAAAAAAAATTTGTTACAAATACAAACAAACAACTTTAAGTTTTTCCTAATATTTCCCTACATCATAATAAATCTTTTCTAATATTT
>JASDQU010502185.1:4605-16599 GCA_032191745.1 Picea mariana | reverse complement strand
TCTTCCATTGATTCTAAATTTTGATTTTCAAAAATCCTTTCTTTGATTATTGTCAAAAATAATTTGTACAGTTCTAGCTCTCAAATCTTTATTATTGTCTTCTTTTTCTTTGAGCATTTGCAATTTCTTCTTCATAGACAAGGGCTTGCCACATTCTTTCAAGATCTTATTTACTTCTTGTTGTCATTAAATTATGCAACTGATGTAGAACACTTCTTTAGTATTCAAGTCCAATTTGTATTTGAGGTTGATTTGGACTTGTTTGGGTCATTCAATTATTTCTAGTCTTCAAAACCAACCTTTTGTTCTCCCTAGTATGATCGCCAAAAATGTTGATCATTTTTTTTGTAGCATCCTTGGCCATCCACAGGTCGGGAAACACCACTACTATGACACATTACTTAGCTCTGATACGAATCTGTAGCATACCCACCTATTACAGGCCAGGGCAACGCCACTGTAGAACATATAGTATACATAACATGCATATTCAATGAATTTAAAACCATTATCACAGAGTTACCACTACCATACAAACTCAAATGGAATTAACAACAATTCATACATGCAACAGAATACATGATAACATTCAAGAATCATAGACATGCGTAACATACATAATTAAGCACATAATGATACTTATCTTTTAACTGGAGTGAATCCACCAACTACATGCAGACCTTCCACGAACCTCCCAGCCTTAGACCGCACTACTCATCACTCTCAACAGTAGGTCACCCCCGAGCTGGGACTAAGCTCCACCGGGAAAGGGATTCCTAGGCTAGGAAAGGTCAACAAGGAAGTCACACAGTTTCATAGGAAGTATTCTCTCCTAGGAGTAACTTATGCCCACTGCTCACAGACTCTCATTCCCCACATGCCTGTCCCACCCCAGAAGTATACACCTTCATTGTCTCATAGTCCTTAGGATTCTTAACCTCCCTTGCCTTGGGATTCATCAATAGGTCGAATCAGAATTCTCAGAGCTCTGTAGCAACTATGGGACCCCTTCCAGGAGAAATCACTTCCGCATCAAACTCTCTCACCTAGAGAGAGTTTCCCACATTCTTGACAAACTACTTCTTCAACCAAATATTTGACTCAGTTCCAGCAAGGTACGGGTGACAACAACAACAAAAACCCTCCATTAGCTCACGGGAGACATCAGTAACAGGGAAAATGGGTATGGACACCCGAATCGATAATCAATCAAACACTAAGACATAGAAAGGCTCAGGCGATTATAGGATGCATTGACTTCATAGCAAGAAACACAGGTCGGCTTCACGATTTCTGGTTTCAGAGATGTGTGAGGGTATGAAGAGGTCGACCAAAGATGAAAAATGGGATTGAAGAGAATGGCTACCCATGAGTTCAGGCGAAGGATGGAAGAATGGCCCAACGAACCCCCACAAAGAATGGCCAATGAATCCCCAACATGGGAAGACTCTTCAGCTTTAACTGCATGCGTCCAAGTTGACACCTGTCTTCCTGGAAATGCATGCACTCCACTTAGCATACGTTCCTTTTCCAGGAACTTAGGACAACACTAATCAATTGTCCACCTTAGCCTTTAGGAAATAATAATAAATTATTATCCCCTTTAGAGGTAAGCCGCCTAGCTTAGCCCCTAGGATCACACACTTAGCCTCCTCCCTTACCAAACCTTGTGGAAGCTTAGTCCCCCATCACTCTTTCTTTGTGGTCAGTCTACACGCAACGATGTGTATATTTTATTAATGATCTGCATAATTACATATACAAAATTAGGCTCATGGCCTTAAGCATATAGGCTCTCTGGACTAATAAACATATAAGTCTTCAACTTATAATTGCTCGGCTCACCAGCCTATAAACATAATTACAATTCAACAATATAACTGGGGCTCGTCCTTGGGGTATTACAATCCCCTCCCCTTATTTTTGCACTGTCCTCAGTGCAACTTTTACACAACATCAACAAGATTTCCAAAATATTCAAAAATATGCAGGTATTCTGCCTGCATAACATCCTCATGCTCCCATGTCGCATCCTTGGGACAGTACCAGGTCCACTAGACCTGTATAAGCCCTATGGCTTGATTCCAAAGTTGCTTTCTTTTCTGGTCCAATATGCGCACCAGATGCACTTGCAAGATGCCTTCTTGCTCCACCTGAATCACATTCCAATCAATAACATGATTAGCATCATGTATATATTTCTTAAGTACAATCATGGATGCAGACAATGCAAGCATATATGCAACTGGTCCAATCCTTTATAGGATTTCAAATGGCCCACAATATCTGGCCGCCAACTTGGAATAGTTCCCCAGCTTTAGGGAACTTCTGTTAGCTTTCACTTTCAAGAAAACATGCTCTCCCACTTTAAACTCTCTGTGGGTTCTGTTTTTTTCAACATAACTTTTCTGCCTGTCTTGGGCAGCCTTCAAGTTCTGCTTAATCTTCAACATTTTCTCTTTCATTTACTTGAGCAACTCTAACCCAACTATTTCTCTGTCAACTGGGTTATCCCAACTTACTGGGGTGTTGCACCTTCTGCCATATAGTGCTTCAAATGGGCTCATCTTTAGTGATGCTTGATACCCATTGTTGTAGGAAAACTCTACCAAGTGTAGGTAGTCTTCCCATTTAGATGGGTTGTCCATCACATACATCCTTAGTATGTATTCTATCACTTGGTTCACCCTCTCTGTCTTCCCATCAGACTCAATATGATATGTTGTGCTGAAGTTCAAATTCATTTTGAACCCTTTGAATAACCCCTTCCAGAACTTTGAGGTAAATTTTGGGTCTCTGTCAGACACAATTTTCTTGGGAATACCGTGTAATCTTGCTACTTCCCTCATATAGATATCGGCAACATGAGCTGCCTTGTGAGTAGTCTTCAATGGAATAAAATGGGAAGCTTTAGTAAGCTTATCCACCACCACCATGATGGAGTCATGCTGCTTGTTTGTTCTGGGTAATCCTGTGATGAAATCCATTGCCACCACTTCCCACTTCCACTCAAGAATGGGAAATGGTTGTAGAAACCTTGTTGGGTGCCTATGCTCAGCCTTGACCTTCTGACACTCCATACATCTAGCGATGTATTCTGTAATTTCCTTCTTCATACCTGGCTAACAGTATTGACTCTTGACCATTGTCGTTGTTTTCTGATATCCAAGGTGCCCAACATAAGGCACATTATGCATTTCTTTCAAAATCATAATTTTCAATTCCTAGACATTAGGTACATAAATTATGTTTTTTTACATGAGTGTTCCATCAGTTCCTAATTTATAATTTTCCACTTTCTGTGGCATCTCACCTTGTTGTAGCTTTGCTACCAATTCCCTGTACTGCAAATCTGCATTTGAAACTTCCAAAAGTCTGCCTTTAATATCAGTTTTATACATGTTGATGGTCGTAGCATTTAGTTCATGCATTATTCTTCTGAGTGAATCGACCACTTTGTTCTCCTTTCCTTTGATATGCTTGATATCAAATTCATACTCACAAAGAAATTCTAACCACCTACTCTGACTAGTATTTAAGGTTGTTTGATCGAATAGATACTTCAGACTATTATGGTCTATCCTCAACTAAAAATTCTTTCCCATGAGGTAATGCCTCCATTTGTTCAGAGCATGCACTATGGCCGCCAAATCCAAATCATGAGTTGCATAGTTCTTTTCATGCTCTTTCAATTTTCTGGACTCATAACATATTACAAACCATTTTGGTTGAGGACTCCTCCCAGTCCTTCTTTGCATGCATTTGTGCAAACCAAAAAATCCACATTTGGATCTACAATTCTTAGGATTGGAGCACTGGTTAACAGTTGCTTCATTTGCTGAAAGCTTCTCTCACAATAGTTTGTCCATTGAAATTTCTTCTCCTTCCCTTGCAAGGAAGTGATAGGGTGACCTATCCTTGAGAATCCTACAATGAACCTTCTATAATAGCTAGCTAGACCCATAAAAGATCTGGCTTCTGTTACATTCTTCGGCACTGACCACTCACTAATGGATTCTTTCTTCTCAGGATCAACAATTATCCCATCTCTTGAAATGATATGCCCCAAATAATGGATCTGCTTTTGATAGAATGAGCACTTGCTCAATTTGGCATATAGTTGGTGCTCTCTTAGCACTTGCAACACCATCCTAAGATGTTTTTCATGCTATTCCTATGACTTGGAATACGCCAAGATGTCATCCAAAAAGACTATGACAAACTTGTCCAGATATTCCCTGAATACACCATTCATTAAACACATGAAAACAACGGGTGCATTTGTTAACCCAAATGGCACCATTGTGAATTCATAATGACCAAACCTTGTTCTGAAGGCAATCTTGCTGATGTCTTCATCCATTGTTCTTACTTGGTGGTATCCTGACCTGAGATCTATTTTTGAAAATATCTTGGCATCCTTCAATTGATCAAAGAGATCATTGATCCTTGGCAAAGGATACTTGTTCTTAATGGTCACTTTGTTCAGTTGTCTAAAATCAATGCACAATCTCAAGGTTCCATCTTTCTTCTTCACAAATAGGACCGGAGCACCCCAAGGTGACATGCTTGGGCGTATATACCCCTTCTTCATAATTTCTTCAAGCTGTAATTGCAGTTCTTTCATCTCTGGTGAACTCATTCTGTAAGGAGCTTTTGATACTGAAGATGCTTCAGGCATCAAGTTTACAGAAAAGTCAATATCTCTCTTCGGGGGTAGTCCTGGTACCTCCTGGAATACATCTTCAAAATGTTTTAGTACCACATGGTCCTCAAGATTTGATACTTTATCCTTAGATACTTCCTCCATGTGGGATGCAAATAGTTGACATCTTTTACTGTAGCACTTCTTCAGCTATATTGCTAAGATTTCTTTGACAACAACTGCTCTCTGGGAATTCCTTGGACTGTTCTCTGATTCCCCTTCTCATCTAGGCAAGTGAATGCCTTGTTATGACAGTCTAGGATGGAATGGTGCTGGTCCAACCAATCCATCCCAATTAGATAGTCATAGGAACCTAAAGGTATAACGTTCAATTCAACCTTTGTCCTCAGTCCATTCATGTCCACTGGACATGACTTAACTAACGCAATAAATTTTCGTTTGGCTCCTGCAGCAAGCTGCACTAACCAAAATTTTCTATGCTTGCTTCTTGGTAAATGCAAACTTTCCACCACTCTAGGATCTATATAACTATGACTAGCCCATGAATCAATTAAAATAGTAAAGGCATGGTTGTTGATCATACCTTTCACTTCAATCATGTGTGATTGAAAATCAACTTGGTTGTTGTCCAGGGCTACATAGATCCTTGGCATTCTACATTATGGACAATTCTCATCTTGTCATTTCTGTGGGGGAAATCTCTGTACCTATGATTTCCTTTACAACCCCAACATTCCATAGGTGTCTGTCTTGGCATTTTCCCACCTACTTCAACCTTCCCGGGCTCTGTAAAAGATGGTTGTCCTTGAATATTGTTTCTGAAAAAGGATGGCTTAGCTCCCTTCTTCCTCTGATCCATCTTGAATTTCTTCTTGTCTTCCCAAGCCTTTCGGAAAGTAGGATTTTCACTTTGCTGCTCATATAAGAATTTTTCTCTCCATATGGTTTCTTCCGTAGTCTTAGGATAATCATACTGGATCTTGTCACCAATGGAAGATGGAAATCCACTCAGGTACCTTTGAATTTTGACAGTCTCATCCTTGATGAAAAGAATGTACTTCAACAATTCCAAAAATCTTCGTTCATATTCATCAATGGACATGCTACCCATCTTAAATTCAAAGAACTCTTTCATCTTTATATCATAGTATCTCTTAGTCAAGTATTTCTTTTCAAAATATTTCTTGAATTCCTTCCAAGTAATATATTTATCTTTAATGTGTTGTACCTGCACAAGCTGATCCCACCACATGGATGCTTTTCCTTTCAGTTGATACATCACAATTATTCCTTTTGCACGAGGGGAATAATTTTGCAGTTGGAAATATTTCCTCATGCAAAGAAGCCATGTCTCGACATCTTCCTCCTTCTTGTGCTCTCCATCAAACGTAGGAGGTTTAATCTTGTTCATTTCACCCTTCAGTTCATCCACTCTCGATCTCTTGTGTTTTCTGGTAGGAGATGGGCTTGAACTACTGTGTGCTCTCCTCTTGGAGTGTTTCGGGGAGTGACGATGATGCCTGCTAACGCTTCTTGATTTACTGGAGTCACTCTCCTTATCAAATTTCCTTTCTATCCTTTATAGGATTCACATCAACGTTAAGTTGAATTCTCCTTGTTGATTCCTGGCTTTCATGAGCTTTATGTTAACTGCACGGTGAGTTTGGGCATCTTTCTGCAATATTTCAATGATTTTCATCATGTGCCATTCCTTATCTATCTCTTCTCCATGCCCATTGGATTTTGATCCTTCAACTCCCAAATGGACATCCATTCCTTTAGCCTCATTCTCTGAACTGAAAGCGTTTTGTGCCTCCTCCATTTCTCTGCACTAGGCAACACTTTGGTTTGGTTCTGAAAATCATTGACTCTGCAAACACAATGTGCAGTCAACCAAAATTTGTTAGGCCATCCATCCTTAAAAATCCCACAGTATTCATAAGCCAATCTGATTTAAGCAATGCTCAAATTTCATTTTCTTTCCAAGCTCCACTCAGCTCTGTAATAATTTTCGGGCACTAGCCCCTTTTCTCTTAGATCCCAACCCATGCGATCAAGGGCTATGACCAAGTGCTAGATCGATAGGTGCTTACTCAGAACTTTGGGTCTATGGCTTCAGAATTCCTCCAAGCACATCACAACAACTTTTCAAGTTCCGAACTAATGAACTCGCGAAGTAGGGTGGATTAATGGTCCACATCTACCCAACATCCAATGGTTGATACCCACTGTGGAAATTCAGGCATCAGAGCTCCGAGAATTTAGAACTTTGGAGCTTCAGGACTTCGGACCTCGGATCTTCAAAACTTCGGATCTTCGAAATTTCGGGTTTCAGGAGTTTTTGCGCTTGCTCCCTCCCAATCTCCTGAACTCCAAGTTTCTGGACTTCTTACCCTCGGGTCCACATAGTACAAATGTCACCTACCCAGGTGGTGTCATGTGGCATGTCTAGGAAATTCCATGTCACATCTGGCAATGTCATCCGGCCCCACCACTTTTTCTCTTTGACGTCGAAACTTCAAACTTTGGAATTTTGTGCATCAACACATCCCACTTCTCCCGAGTTCCAAAATTACGATCTTTCGTGAGATCTAAGGGTAAGAATTCTCCCCAGATCTACGATGTAGATCTCCCTCGAGACTTCAGAGCTTTAGGACATCATACCTTCTCCTATTTTTGCATCAAACTCCACCGACATCGCAAATTCCGAAGGCTTCTAGGTTAACCCTTATGCACCTCCTCCAGATCTAATGGTCGTAAAGGATTTCCCTTCCTTCCGAACAAATCCTACGACCCACATTACTCTGTGGCCCAATACCACGTCTGTAGTGGTTTTACAATACCGCTACACCCCTGAGCTTCGTAACATGGCCAAGGCAACCTCTTTCCACTCAGGAATGTTCTAATGTTCGAAACTGGTTCCTACAGACACAATTTCCACTTGAAACCTTGGGTCCAAAGACCATTTATCTGGCCCATCCAGGCTCAGTGCTTGAAAACCTTGGCCCCGAACTTGAAATTTATCCACTTCGACAATAATTCATTTCTGAATATTTTGCTTCAACTTTCACTAACATGTCCCATACAGGCTCAGTGCTTTAAAACCTTGGCTCTGATACCAAACCGTAGCATCACTGGCCATCCATCAGCTGGGTAACGTCACTACTCTGACACATTACTTAGCTCTGATACCAATCTGTAGCATACCCTCCTATTACAAGCCAGGGAAATGCCACTGTGAAACATATAGTATACATAACATGCATATTTAACGAATTTAAAATCATTATCACAGAGTTACTACTACCATACAGACTCAAATGGAATTAACAACAATTCATACATGCAACATAATACATGATAACATTCAAGAATCACAGACATGCATAACATACATAGTTAAGGATAGAATGATACTTATCTTTTAACTGGATTAAATCCACCAATTGCGTGCAGACCTTCCACAAACCTCCCAGCCTTAGACCGCACTACTCATCACTCTCAACAGTAGATCACCCCTGAGCTGGGACTAAGCTCCACCGGGCAAGGGATTCATAGGCTAGGCAAGGTCAACAAGGAAGTCACATATTTTTAGAGGAAGGATTCTCTCCCAGGAGTCACTTACGCCCACTGCTCACAGACTGTCATTCCCCACATGTCTGTCCCACCCTAGGAGTATACACCTTCATTGTCTCACAGTCCTTTGGCTTCTTAACCTCCCTTGCCTTGGGCTTTAGCAATAGGTTGGACCAGAATTCTAAAAGCTCTATAGCAGCTACGGGACCCCTTCTAGGAGAAATCACTTCCTTAGCACACTCTCTCACCTAGAGAGAGTTACCCACATGCCTGAAAACCTGCTTCTTCAACCAGATCTTTGACTCAGTTCCAGCAAGGTATGGGTGAAAACAACAACAACAACCCTCCATTAGCTCACAGGAGACATCAGTAACAGGGAAAACGGGTATGGACACCCAAAATGGTAATCAGTCAAACACTAAGACATAGCAAGGCTCATGAAATTACAGGATGTGTCGGCTTCACAACAAGCAACACATGTCCGCTTCATGGTTTTTGGTTTCAAAGATGCGTTAGGGTATGCAGAGGTCGACCACAAAGGAAAAATAGGATTGACAAGAATGGCCAACCATGAGTTCAGGCGGAGGATGGAAGAATGGCCCAACGAACCCCCATGGAGAATGGCCAACGAACCCCCAACACGGACTGACTCTTCAGCTTTAACTGCATGCACCCAGGTCGACATATGTCTTCCTGGAGCTGCATGCACTCCACTTAGAATACGTTCCTTTTCCATGAACTTATGACAACACTGATCAATTGTCCACCTTAGCCTTTAGGAAATAATAATAAATTATTATCCCCTTTAGAGGTAATCCCCCTAGCTTATCCCCTAGGCTCACACACTTAGCCTCCTCCCTTACCCAACCTTATGGAATCTTAGTCCCCCATCACTCTTTCTTCGTGGTTGGTCTACACGCAACGATGTGTATATTTTATTAATGATCAACATAATTACATATACAAAATCAAGCTCATGGCCTTAAGCATCTAGGCTCTCCGGCCTAATAAACATATAAGTCTTCAGCTTATAATTTCTCATCTCACCAGCCTATAAACATAATTACAATTCAGTAATATAACTGGGGCTCGTCCTTGGGGTATTACATTTTTTCTATCAAGGGAAAATGACCAACATTTGAGATAAAATCTTGTGGGGAAAAAGAAGAACTCTCCTTGTTTTTATAGAGGTGGTTCTCCTCGCTTAATATATTGGAAGATTCTTTCTATGGCTATAGATGAATGAAATGGGTGAGTCCTAAATAGAAAACCCCAAAATATCTTCCAACAAAGATCTCATTTAGCATATTTATTCATTAAGCACATCATCCTATTCATGGAAATAAAAGTAAATAAATATAACTGAAAGAGATTTGTACACAGTTTTCTTTCGACATATATTTTTCCTTCCTTTTAAAGTTTTGTGAATCCAAAACAAGCTATGACTTTGCAAGATGAAAGAAAAGTAAAATGGGCAGGTCATCAAAGAAGTTTAGATGATCATTTCATTACAACTCAATTTTTTTTTGATGGACAATACATTTGAAATCTCACGCTTTAGACTCAAAGTATGAAAATTCACTAATGTAATGCCTTGGAATAGTTCTTTGTGGGAGAAATTAATAGTGTTGTTCCAAATTAAATAAGCTTAAAAACGTCTGAAACAAGAGGGTCGAAACAACCTCAACAAAATTTTAATGAAAATTATATAAACTTAAATAACTTACATATATTTTTTAGAAGGGGATTTTTCTCCTCTAGACATGAAATGTCATGCGGAATGTATGGAAGAATATTGAGATAGTGGAGCAGAAAGGAATATGAAAGATAAATTCAAGAAGAGTGATTCACAAATCTTTGGAAAGGACAAAACTTGCTTCCAACAAAAATATCCTCTATAGAAAACTCTGTAATAGCCCACTACCAACCCTTTGAATTTTCCTTTGTTTTTCTTTTGTAATATCTTATTCACCCTCTTGAAACCATTTTTCATTTAGGGTTCTGTTTTCCTTTTGTAAATGTGAAATGATATATTTGTTCCATCAATTGGGACCCACTTTAGAAGCTCAAGAATTTCTTTAAATAAATTATTTTCCAAAAATAGCTTGTTTCCAAGCCCAAAAATAGTCTTGACTGTAATTTGAATGTTAGGGCTTGATAAATGATGTTTCAGTCATTGAAACCACTTTCAATGTTTTTTTCATCTCTTTATCTTTTGGAGGAGCTCTTGTTTTCTCAAATCGGATGTCAAGATCAAACGTTATGAGCTCCAGAAGATGGAGACTCGGCCATTATTGATATGTCCTCATGAAATTTGGGCCTTTGATTTGCAAATTCGACTTTATTTATCCCATATGCATTGTGGGATGGTTCTCATGATTTCTTTATAAATAAATTTCATCTCCATGTTATTTGTGAATGAAGTAGAGAGATCCATATAATTCTACGTAGATTTTACACAAAGTATCTTTTCACTGCCACATCATCACCTAGTCATCATGCCAAGTCATTGTCCAATCATATATGTCTATCCATGTGCCACCTTTGGGTCGGTCCACTTCATTGCTACGCGTCCACCTATAATAGGCCTTCATTGCCATGTATTATTGGAAGGTGTGTCTCAAAATAAAGAGAAGTAAACTTAGGATAGGAAATAGTATTAAATGAAATACTATTAAAAAATTGAAAGAAAGGTTAGCAGAGCTACGAGTATGCGGAGGTAAAGGAGGTAGGAGAGGAGATAAAATTCAGTAAATATGACTAAGTATGAGGTAGGGATGCAGGTTTTCTGTGTAGGGAGACATGATAAATTAGAATTATGCACTCTCATATCCCCGCATTCAATAAATAAACCAAGTGTAAGGTGAGTAAAAAATAAGGTAAGTCATGCAGGTTACGGGAGTAGAGGTTTCATGCAGTTTGTGGAAGGAGAGGTCAAGGGATGGGTGATGGAGAGGTAAAGGGATGGGTTGAGGGAGGAGAAGTCGAGGGATAGGAAAATGAGAGGTCAAGGGATGTGTTAGCACTAAGAACCATCCTTAGATTGCAAAGAGGATAAGCCCAATACCCATCATATTATGTGTAAATGTAAATGAGTGTTTAAAGGTCAAATGGACAAGACTCAAGATAATAAATTTTTAACTCAGAAATCTAGGCTAGCATGCACAAGCAATTGAGGTCTTGATAAACTTCAATCATTGAATGGGAGTAAAAGTGAATAGAAGGAAGACTTTGGTGAGGGAGGTGTAAAGCTCTGTTATTGACATCAGGTCTTCAAGCAGCCCAAGGAGGAAAAACTCAAACATAAGATCTTCTTGAATTCAAATTTTAAATAACACTGAAAAACATCATAGCAGTACTATAATCAAACATTCATCATAATACAACCATAACAATCGCATGTGAACCATTCAATCATGGAAACTTCAACATAAGAGGCAGCAATATGGAATAAGAGAAACTGACTTATATTAATAAAAAATTATCAAGTCCAATACATAACCAGAGAACCAGACTACTTAGTCAAAATTATTACAATAAGGGAGCCCAACTCAACCATTCAAACCCTCTTAATCATTTGGAATGTGTATTTATAACAAAAAATGGAAGGCAACAACTAGAGATTCGAGCTGGCCTTCCTCCCATATGATTCTCCAAATCAGTTATTCAATCTAACACCTGTGCTAACAACTATTTAAAAAACTTCTACAAAAAAGGAATTATGTTGGCAATCACTCCAATAAATATTAAAT
>JASDQU010502183.1:51586-69738 GCA_032191745.1 Picea mariana | reverse complement strand
TTAATACTTAAAAAAAATGTTTAAAAAACATAAACAAACTAATTGAATTAAAAAATATACATAAAAAAGGGTTATAAAGGGGGTGATTTTTAGAATCGCACTTTCCCTTTTACAACCCTTTTATATAAAAAGGTTATAAAGGGGAAGGGATTCTTAGAATCTCCTTGTCATAGGGATAGACATTGTGTTCTACTTGAGTGTGTAATACCACTCAATAAGTCTAGTCGTTGTGTGGCATCGACATGACCTCACGAGTTGGGCATGATCATCAACCTGCTCGTATCACCCGAAACATGCCTAATCATCAAGTGTTGGTTGAACCCAAGCCATGTATCTTTAATCATGTATAATTTTGAGTGCTCATTTCACCATAGGCGATGCTACACCATCGTCACCCAAACATATGCAACCTACTGCCCCCTCTCCCAAGCCAAGCATACTTGAAAAATCGACTTCCCAACGTGCAATTGTGCTATCATCCTTCTAAGCCTACCCATAATAGTAAAAAAAAATCATGTTCATTCTCCACAAGGCATTCATATGTATTTGATGCAATATCACCATTGTCACCTTTCCATGAACAACATGCAATCTACCACATTTTTAAGTCGTGTCGTCCTCCATTGAAGCCCACTATGTGGTGCCTCGCCAATCATTTATCCTACTCAACAAGGCATCCTTAGACCTCCTGGTCTATGCGCTAATACACAGTCCTAACCATTCGTTCATCCTACTAGAAAATACGTCCTTAGTCCTCCTAGCCTACACATTAGTACATTGTCCTAATTGTCTCACGCACCATTGTGAGTCGTCCACCAAGGATACTAAAGTATATGGACTCTCTGTGCAACTTGCGAATTATGCTCGACGCGCCCTTTGTCATGTCATTTCCAGTGGCACCTCAAGTCAAGGTTCTAACATTCTCCCCCACTTCAAATCATTAACATCCTCATTTACATGACCCCATCAACTCATCGATAGAGAGACTTCCACATTTCCTTCATTCAAACGTCGCTCTAATACAAATTGTCACAGGGATAGACATTTCATTATACTTGAGCATCCCATACCACTCAAGAAATCTAGTCGTTGCACAACGCCAACATGATCGTGAGTTGGCATGACCATCAACCCACTTGTATCACTCGAAATATCCCTAACCATCATGAGTTGGTTGAACCCAAGCCATGCATCTTTAATCATGTAAAAATTTGAGTGCTCATTTCACCATAGGATGTGTTGCACCATCGCCACCCAACCATAGGCAACCTATTATCGCCTCCCCCAAGAAAAGCATACTTGAACAACCGATGGCCCAATGTGCAATCATGTTATCATCCATCCAAGCCTACACGTGATAGTCATCGAAGATCATGTTCCTTCTCCATGACACATTCACATATCTTTGATGCACATATCACTATTATTACCTTGCCATGGACAACACACAAACTACCACATTTCCAAGTCACATCATCCTCCACCGAAGCGCACTACGCGAAACCTCATCGATCATTCATCCTACTCAATGAGACATCCTTGGACCTCCTAACCTACATGATAATACACCATCCTAACCGATCGTTTGTCCTATTCGACAAGACATCCTTGGTCCTCCTAGCCTACGCATTAGTACATCATCATAACCGTCTCATGCACCATCGTGAGCCAACCACCAAGGCTACCAAAGTATATGGACTCATTGTGCAACTTTCCAAGTATGCTCGACGTGCCCTCCATTGTGCCATTGTTAATGACACCTCAAGACGAGGTTCTGACACTCCCCTTCGCTCTTTTATAATCCTTTTGTTTACAATTTTTTATATTATTTTTTTTAAGTTTATTATTATTATATGTTATTTCTCTATATTTTTATTTTTAGGTTCTTTTCTATTTTTTTTTTTCAAGAACAATATATATTTCATTATAAAAGGGGATTGCGCCATAGATGACAACATTCATACATGGTCCAAAAAATATCTATATCTAAATATAATTCTACTATGACTGGTAAAATATCTATAATTGATGTTGGACTAACATTCCATGTATGTCGGCTCATAGTCTGTTTACAAAATTGACCCAAAATTTTAGCTATTTTGAAAAAATAACAAGTAAGGAGGAGCATTGTAATGGGCTTCTTGTCCCTCAATAGAGTGAGGGGAGCCTATTTACTTCACCTCCATAGGATCACGTTGTTTCCCTCCTCTATCTTCTTCACTAGGATCAGATTGCTACAGATTGACTGAAACCTAGTTATTTGAAGAAAGAGAAGGGAATTCAATATGCTACGAGAGGATCAGGTTGCATAGTTGTTGGCATTCCACTTCCTAGTTGCAATGGTACAAGTTGTTAAGACGATGGTTTGAAACAGGTTGTAATTTAACCTAATAAAAATAAAAGGGTGCTACTCATAGCACCACCTTTAGATTCTAGGGTTGATTTAATATTTTGATTGCAATGGTACCAATGTTAAGTCCATGGTTTCAAACCAGTTGTAATTTTAACCCCGAAAAAGAAAAAGAGGTGTTATTAGCACTACTTGTCGACTCAAGGGCTGATTTCAAGTCTTTTTTTAGTAACATTACATATCATGGTTGCATAAGGTTGTAATTTCAACCCTAGGAAGAAAAGGGTGCCATTGGTGGCACTATTTTTTGAAACGAGGGCAAAAACAACCACTAAATGTGACCTCTAAGAAAATGAGAACTTTGGAGGGTTCTTATTGAGTTGGTAACTATGATATTCCTGGTGGTGAAGAGTTACCATTCTTTCCTCCTTGAGTTTACTCAGTTGGCGTAGTCGATCTTCCTTGGCTTTAGTCTAGTCGAACTTCAATACTTTAGCTACCCTTTCAACATCAATTCTAAAATGCAATGGATCACTACCTCTTGTCCATATGCTAACTTGAATGGTGTATGACCAATCGACCTCTTGTATGTAGTTATGTATGCCCACAAAATAATAGGCACCTTGGCATCCCAATCATCTCTATCGACGTTACATATTTGGGTGGGTCCTTTAGATAGGGTACTATTAAATGACTCTATTTATCCATTTGCTTGTGGGTGACAGGGAGAACTCTTTTTATGATCTATCAAAAATTCCTTCATCAATACTTATATGGTACCATTCACAAAATGGGTCCCCTTCAATGTGAGTGGGTAGTCAAACCCGGTGATAATGTTCTCATAGATAAATTTAGCTACAACCTCCTTAGTGCAAGTATCGACAGGTTCAACTTTTGCCCATATGGTAAGGTATTTGACTACTATAATAGTGTACCTATCTCCTTTTCTTTTCCCTTTCTCGAGGAAGGGTCCAATAAAGTTGAAGGCCCAAATATCAAAAAGATAGACTTGGGTTCATTGAAACCAAGGGCATCTCATCTCTCCTCAATGGTCGACCCAACCTTTAGCATTTATCGCATTTATTAACTTTTGATCTGCAATCCTTTGTTAGGGACCTTAACCCCTCACGTAGGTAGAATAATATATTTCCATGTAATAAGGGTCAATATTAATAAGGCCTAGCAATAGGGAAGAATAAGTCCGATGTAATAAGACCTAATAGAAACTTCCACTTCTAGAAGGATCTTCCTCTAGATGGTTCTTTTGATAGACATATTTAGTATAAATAGGAGTCGAGGGTATGAGAGCTTTTGTCTTGGATATTATTGTAATAGAGCTCTTCTCTGTTGGAGGTTTCCCCCTCGAAGAGGCAAGTGAACATTGCTCTCAGTAATCAAAGTGTTCTTTTTGGTGTTCTTCTGGTATCATTTTGGTATTATTGTGGTGTTGTTATGATTATATTGTTGTTCATCTGCCATTTCAAGCTATTTATTTATGTTCTGCATACTTTTTATATCTGGAATATTACAAGTGGTATCAGAGCACCTTCCTCGACAGAAAATTGTGGGTTAATTTTTTTCAGGGTAGAGACGTATTCCGACGTCTTTAAGCTACAAAGATCTATCGTTATACGGATAAACCCACAGTCGAGGATTCATACATGCATGAAATACAAGTGGTACTTAAGCACACATTTTTTGGCCACCCTTGTAACCCCTGTTGGTACCCCTTTGAGTGGTAGTGCATCAAACATCACCTGTATACGGATCGGCCTAGATCTCCTGAAGCCCTCCATAGATAAACCAATCGATCGCCTAACTGCTATAGTGTCACCGAGCACAACACTCAGGAAGATACTCTCTAGTACCTGGGTAGTCGGGTAGTACGACTAAGGGCAAGGTCTAGCCTTCTTAGTTGGTGCCCTAAGATATTGGGTCGAGTACTATTGTTGGACCCCGCACGTATATCAGAGAATTATAGCACATAGCAAACCCTTATCTGTAGAACCCTTGAATACCTAACCCTTGGGACGAAAACAAAAACAAAACAGACGATCTCTATTGCGACGCAATTGTATCTCTTGCATTCGAGTTGCAAAATTTCTACACATTTCTTCCTATTAACCATTGTTGAGTACATTTTTATGCTTCCTTTCACTCCATAAACTATACTTTTGCCTCCAAAACCATCCATTTTGCCTTCACATTATTCCATATTTTCCATAAAATAGCTTATGCAAGGTACATTTATCATTCCTTAGCTTAAGAATTGAATTTTCAAATTTTTGGCATTAAAATTAAAAATTTATCAGAAATTACAGGATTTGACTAAATCCCATAATTGCTCCTAGGTTCGTGTACTTGCAGGACAGCTAGGCGAAATCTGAGACTTGGGTCATAATCCTTGATGTACAAGGATGGATGATTACCTATCAGCTTTGAGATCTGAGCTTTCTAAGTGTCTGGTCAACACTGGTCAAACAGGGCCACTTCAGCAGAAAATACCCTGTTTTAGCATAAAATCATGGACAGTTTTAAATTTTCTTGGGATTTGTTCATATTTTATAGATCTAAAGGGGGTATTCGACCTTCCTAGCATATTCTATGGATCTGATCATGATCTTTAGGAGGTTTGTTAGCATAATTAAATTCAAAACTCTTGTATAAATACTCCAAGACATAGACTAGTATGACAACCCTTATGTGAATGAAGAAAACTTTGAATTTGTAATCTTGAGATCAGTTTTGTGTTTTTTTTTTGATGATGTCTATGATTATGTGAATGTTGTTGGAAGTTCCTTCTTAGTTGAGACAACTCAAGTGTACAAGTGAAGCATTGGAGGGCCCCCTTTGCCAAACTAGTACACTCTTCCTTTATGTTCTTTTCAAGTAATCTTTGATATACGTTCTAGATCAGGGCTTGTTGTAGATGAATTTTATTTATATCTTTGTTGTAGTTAGATGAATTCAATAGTTAAATAATATGCTTAATGTTTCAAAGCCTTATTCACGTTGTGAATGATTTCTTGAATAAGAATTCAATGTGTAGTTTGCTTTCAAGCATTAGGATGATCATGAATGCTTTTTGAGTTATTTACGCTTTCAATACTTTAGATTTAACAAGAATTGGTGATGATTTCTAATGAATGAAAGAAAACAATGAATGTATCTCTTGAATAAGAGTTTTGTCTTTCTAGCATTGATAAGCCTCTGAGCTAGTTTTTGAATATCTCTTTGAATATTTACTGTTGATCAAATGATCTTTAGGAAACATTTGTTCATTAATGTCGTGAGATCTATGAATATGACTTCTGAATAGAATCTTAGCATCTCCTCCATATTCAACTCTTAGAATAGGTTTGGTTTATATCCTTAAAAAGCAACTAAGTTATCTCTAAATCCATATATTTTGGATGTGCCTCTAAATCTTACAAACACCGAATTGACAATCAAATGCACTCTAATTTACATCAGTAGGTTGGATCCTAACATTTTAGCGCCATTTCCAGGGAGGCACATTTAGAGATAGGATTAGAAAACTCATAGGCAGATTTTTCTTGTAAAAAAAAATAAAAAAAACACAGAACAAAATTAATTTTAGTTATGTTTCTTTATGTCTAAACGTAGGGATGATAAAGGCAGATTTTTTAAACAAAACCCCCCAAAAACTAATCAACCATCTGTAGGAGCAAGAACATCTACAACTGAGAAATATGAATCTACTACACCAACTGCTGGAAAAATCACTTTGGAAGAATTAGAAGAAAAACAACGTTCAAGACAAAGGTTAACACTTATAGAAAGATAAATTCTATTGGATCATGAGGTAAAGAAGAAACAAACACAAACAGAAATATCTTTTGTAGGAAAGCAAAAAGAAAAACAAACTATTTTTAAACAAATAGGACAACCTCTTTTTCCAATAGAAATATCTGATTATACAACAGAAAACTTCTTTGCAATGTCAGAAGTTGATAGACAAGAAAGGGTGAGAATGGAAAGAGAATTAGAAAGGAAAAGAAATGAAGAAAGAGGAAGGAAAGAACGAGAGGACAGAGAATCACATCGAGAAGAAACACGAGGAGGAGGAAATGATAAAATGAAGAGGAGGAAGATGAACATACTACATTTGCATTTCCAATCGTTGATACACCAACCCTCTTAGGAGATGACATAAAAATGAAGAATATTCCTTCTTCTGTTCTTCCAAATTTCTTTGGTGTGTCTACTAAAGACCCTGATGCTTTCATGTTTGAATTTGATATTGTTTGTCGAACATATGGATATACCAATGATGCTCAAAAACTTTGTTTATTTTCTGCAACTTTGAAAGGATATGCATTGAAATGGTTCATGGGGTTGGGAGAAGAAACCATAGTATACTAGGATGACATGAAAAAGAAATTTATTGCTAAATATCATCCCTATTGTAAGTCCAAAGACCCTAAAGAAGATATGTTTAAAATGTCTCAAAGTGAAGATGAAAGTTTAGAGGAATATCTAGAAAAAATTCTCTATAATATGCACAAATCTAAGCAATCTAATCTTCCTTTGGATGTTATCCATACTATCTTTTTGAAGGGGATTTCAGATGAAAATTTGGATGCTCTTAATTTAATGCGGGCATGGGATATTTCTCACCTACCTTTCCCAAAAACTACTAAATTATGTAAGAAGTACTCAAGGGGAAAAGCTAAAAGAGGACAAGGACAAAGAGATCTGTGATAAGGGCAACTAAATCAATTTCAAATGGTGTTACTAAATCAGAATTAGGGAATCTATTTGAGAACTTTAAAACTGATATCATGAACACACTTGGTTCACAAATTGACACATTGAAAGCTAAAAAGAAACAAGAGGAACAAGATCAAGTATTATCCATCTTTTGTGCTAAGTGTAGGAAGAAACATGCATTGAAAGATTGTCCTTTAGACAAAATTCAGATTTGTGGACTGTGTACAGATAACCATGCCACTGATGATTGTCCAAAGTTGAAAGAATTGCAAGCTACTCACATGGAAGAGGGACAAGGAATGGAATCTCTTTACTACTTAGCGCCAAGAAAACCTTGGCAGCCATGTTTCACAGGTATGTCTCAAAATTTTGCTCCTCAATTCTCTCAACAGTTTCCTCAGAATTTTCAAAATCCTATTCAAAATTCATGGAATGCACTCATGCCTTGGCAAGCTTGGCCTCCTCAGCAGAACCAAAACCAACCTCCTCAAGGTTGGCGAGGATATGCTCAGGGAAATCATCCATACCAACAGACATACCAACAACCATATCAACAGCCATACCAACAACCCTTCCAACAGTCATACCAACCGTGTCCTTATCAACAATTCCAGCAGAATCAACCACAAAATTCATATTCTTAGCAATCACTACCTGCACCACAACTAACCCAGCCACAACAACTCCAGCTACCATCTAACCAACCTCCACCTAGACCAACTCAATTAGCATCCCAACCAATCTCAAATCCTAATAACAAAGTGGAAAAACCCATGTATAACATTGATGAAGGAACATCATTTTCTACATACTCAATCCTTCCTCTTCAAAATATCCACTTAAGGTCTGGGAAAGTTTTACAAAAGGATTCTTCTGTTATTATAGAAGAACAAATTGAAAAAGAGGAGATTCCTAGCACAAAGAAGTTACCACTAGACAATCAAATCTAGAAGAGTAAAACATTAAATACCCAAACACCTCCTTTTCCAGAAAGGTTGGTTAAGGAAAAATTACCAATCTCTCTTCCTGAGTTTGATGTCTTAGATGAATTAAAGAATGTTTGTGTGAAAATTCCTTTATTGCAAGCTATCAAAGATATCCCAATCTATACAAAAGAAATTAAGGAATTATGTTCAAAGAAAACTAACAAAATAAAGAAGAATCCACCAACAATTCATGTAATTGGAAATTTAGCAGGCCTAATGTCAAATACTATTTCAATTGAAAAATATGTTGACCCAGGAATTCCAATGGTAACAATAACAATCAACAATTTTTCAATCTCTAAAACATTAATTGACTTAGGAGCAGCTATCAATGCAATGACATTAGAGACAATGAGATATTTGAATCTGCAAAATCTTGGACCAACCACTACGGTCCTAGAATTAGTTGATAGATCTAAAGTAGTTCCTGAAGGTATACTTGAAGATATCACAGTTTCTTTGGATTCTTGGGAATATCCAGTAGATTTTTTAGTTCTTCAACCAAAATCTAATCTAGGAGGCCATCCATTGATTCTTGGAAGACCTTGGTTGGCCACAACTGATGCTTTTATCGGTTGTAGAACAGGGAATATGATTATCTCACATGGAACTGAAAGGAAACAGATCACACTTTATCCACCTGCTCAAAAACCTTCTATAATAGATCAATTACCTTGGCTTGATGAAACAAAGCAACAACGGGAAGAAGTAATTCAACCTATATTAAGTATTAATCAAGCCTTTGATTTTAGAGAGGAAAATAATGAAGATCTGTTAGACTATTTCATTTCTGAACCAGATATCTCAAAAGAATTAAGAGACACACAATACATTGCTGCAGATGAGATCTTAGGACAGACCTTTCAAGAAAATTGCACAATTCATTCTTTAGAGTCGGCATTTAATAACATTTTTCCAGATATCTCCATGGCAAATACTCAAAGAAAGATAATTGAAATTAGTCCTGGGAAATATTTGAATATTGGCACAAAATTTGAACCATCTCAGGAAGAACAATTGATTGCATTATTGAAGAAGTATCATAAAGCATTTGCTTGGGAATATACTGATATGCAAGGGATTCATCCTGAAACATGCACTCATCATATCTACACAGATGATAACATAAGACCTCTCAGACAACCATAATGAAGAATGAATCCAATGTTGAAAGAGGTAGTCAAAGAAGAATTGCAAAAAATATTAAAGGTAGGATTCATCCACCCTATCTTTGACAGTCAATGGGTTTCTCCATTAGTTGTTGTAGCTAAGAAAAATGGAAAATGGAGAATCTGTGTAGACTATAGAGAGTTGAACAAAGCAACACTTAAAGATCATTTTCCATTACCATTCATAGATCAAGTCTTAGATGCACTAGCTGGGAAGAGATATTTTTCCTTCCTAGATGGATTTAGTGGCTATAACCAAATCAATATAGCATTAGAAGATCAGGACAAAACTACTTTTACATGCCCTTGGGGTACATATGCTTATAAGGTATTACCTTTTGGTTTATGGAACGCTCCAGCTACTTTTCAAAGAGCAGTCTTGGCCATTTTTGTTGCTTTAATACATGAATGTGTAGAGGTATACATGGATGATTTCTCTGTGCATGGTAATTCTTTTGATAATTCCTTGAAAAATTTGGAAAAAGTCCTAATAAGATGCATAGAAACAAATTTGTCTCTTAGCAATGAAAAATGTTTCATGATGTTAACTGAAGGAGTAGTATTGGGCCATCATATTTCATCATCAAGAATTACAGTGGATCCTACAAAAATACAAGTCATTGTGAACCTACCAGAACCAATCAACCAAAAGGATGTGAGAAGTTTCCTTGGATATGCAGGCTATTACCGAATATTCATTGAAAATTTTAGTAAAATAGCTTTTCCATTATTCAAATTACTTGCAAAAGATGTACATTTTCATTGGGATACTAATTGTCAAACTGCCTTTCAAAAGCTCAAAGACAAGCTATCAACAGCACCTATCTTAAGAGGGCCTAATTGGGCTTTGCCATTTCACATCTCTATTGATGCATCAAATACTGCAATAGGGGCATCATTGGGTCAAAAGGAAAATCTTATGACTTATGTTATTTACTTCATTAGCAAAAATTTAACCCCTGCGGAATTGAATTACATAGTCACAGAGAAAGAAATGTTGGCAATAGTACATGCTGTGAATAAATTTCATCACTACATCACTGGTTATGAAGTCTTTATCCATACAGATCATTCTTCCATAAGATATCTCGTGAACAAACCTATAACTAATGGTGGGATAACAAGATGGTTGTTATTGATGCAAGAATTCAACATCACAGTCTTGAATAGACCTGGAAAGGAAAATCAAGTCGCTGATTTCCTATCTCGATTAATAACCTCTGGTGAGATTGTTCCTGTCTCGGATAATTTTCCTGATGAGCACCTATTTGCCATTTCAGTGCTAACTCCATGGTATGTTGATATAGCTAACTATTTATCATCAGGGATGTTACCTCCTTCTTTTACATCCAAAGAAAAGAAAAAGATAATTAAACAAAGTGCTAGATACACATGGATTGATGGAGACCTCTTTTATACAGGATATGATCTCATAATTAGAAGATGTATACGACAAGATGAGATTTTAGAAATATTAAAAGCTTGCCATGATGAACCTTGTGGTGGTCATTTTGCAGATGAGAGGACAACATACAAAATACTCAATTTGGGGTATTATTGGCCATCCATCTTTAAAGATTCCAAGAAATATGTTAGAAGTTGTGATAGCTGCCAAAGGATGGGAAAGCCACTTCCAACCGATGAGATGCCCCTCAAGCCACAAGTTCACATTGAGCCATTTGAAAAATGGGCTCTTGATTTCATTGGTCGAATAAATCCACCATCAAAAGGGAAGCAGTACATATTAGTATGTACTAATTATGTTACAAAGTGGGTAGAAGCCAAAGCATTAGTGAGAGCTACATAACAGTCAGTGGTCAACTTTCTCTTTGAAGAAATATTTGTCAGATTTGGAGTACCCCGAGAGATTGTTACAGACCAAGGAGCACAGTTTACTTCTAAACTAGTGCAAGACATAGCAAACAAATATCAGATCAAGCATCGGAAATCTACACCCTATCATCCACAAGCAAATGGACAGGTGGAATCTACTAACAAAACTTTGGAAGCAATCATGACCAAGACAATCCAAATACATAGGAAAGATTGGTTAGATAATCTTCATGAAGCATTATGGGCATACATAATCACCTGGAAAAACAGTATTGGGTTCACTCCTTATCAGCTGGTCTATGGTAAGCAAGTTTTGTTACCTATAGAATTTCAACTTCATACTTTTAAACTAGTAGCTGATTTAGGAATAGATCTTTCTGAGGCACAAAAAGAGAGGATCATGCAATTAAATCAGTTGGATGAGATGAGACAGGCAGCAATTGAACACAACATTCTAATACAGCAACAAAGGGCACATTGGCATGATAAGTACATCAAAAAGAAATAGTTCAAAGTGGGAGATTAGGCTTTGTTATTTGATTCAAAATTCAAAAATTTCAAAGCTAAATTTTCAACTCATTGGCTTGGTCCATATGAGATTGCAGAGGTATATGACAATGGCTCAGTCAGACTACAAACAATAGATGATGAGGCAAGCTCATTCACAGTCAATGGACATAGGCTAAAACTCTACAATAAGCCTATCAACAAGGAAGACTTTCTGCAACAGATATCTCAACAGAATGAGATGGAAGTGTTGGACAAACACAATCATGTGTCTCCTTCACATTCCTCATAAAACAAACCAAAAACAAAAATATTAATAATAAAAAAATAAAAAATAAAAAATAAATAAATAAAATATATATATATATATAAGGGAGTTTAGTTGTGAAAACCCAGGCAACTGGCACAATATAAACTCGAATTTTCATTGGAAAACCAAGTCAAAATGGCCAATCAAAATTCTCCAAAAACATTTTTTTATTTACCTTCTAGATTCATTTTTGAAAAGTTTTTGAAAATTTGTACATAGCAGTTTTTGAAAAGTTTTTATCTCAAAGACTTGAGGACAAGTCAATAAATAAGGCTGAGGGGGATAAGGTATAAATTTCTGAAGATTCTTTGAAGACCTTTCAAGCCTTCTACAGATGGCAGCATTCATTTCAAAGAGAAATATATCCAGTAGAGGGACCTGAGAAAGAATATCAACTTCATCCAGTAGAGGGACCTGAGAAAGAATATCAACTTCATCCTTCAGAAGGACCTGAGGAAGATATTAAGCAAAAGAAATACAAGAAGAACTTTATCAAATTTGAGGACTTACAACAACATTCCAGCCAGCTTCAATCAGGCAAACACAATGAGCAAACAAGTTAGTATACATTTTTTCTTTTTAATGCTTTAAAAATTTGGAAAATTCTTCATAAGCTAAGCAATGATAAAATCCCATCTTTCCTCATCTTTTCATCACTCCATTTCATATACCCTCAAAATCATAAAAAATGGTACTCAAAGAAACCAATTTTGGTCTCCAAGGGAGCTATAAGGAAAGGATCGGGTTTTCAAATTCAAACAATAAGAGCATGGTCAGTAAAGAGGTTCTTTTTGTGGTTTTTAACCTAAAAATATTTACACACAAGTTATCAAACTGATTCCACAAACACATTGTTTTGAGTTGTAAATGCTCTATATTATGCAGACATAAGTTGCATACACATATGGAGACAGAAGTTGTTGTTTGCACACAGACTGAATTGTTGTTTACATAAATGAAAGATTGTTTGCATACACATTGAGGAAGGGGTCATAAGGAGAATGCTTTAAGCATGACAAAGTGGATGGTTACTCAAAGGAAATGAATTAGGGGAATTATAAGTCAAATGAACCCATTTAAAAAATAAAAAATAAACATTTCCTATGATGATTACAAGGAAAGAGTGGAATTTCATAAAGGTATAATGAAAGAAAAGAGGCACCTTCAACTATGATCAACCAACTTAAAGGCTGTACAAATGCATTTTTAAACATAAAACCCTTGTTTAAGTTTCCCCCCACAATGTTTTTTTCTCTCTTCCTAAAAGTGTTGTGGCTTAAACTCTTTCCATATGTTGTTGTCTCACTTGGACGCTCCCCAGATTCGAACTGCCGACACATTCCTGTGTATACTTTAGCTCCATGCTCCAACACATTCCTTATCCTCATGCTAACACATTCCTCTTCAATCCAGCGCCATACCAAACCAAGAATCCTTATGTTATAGCAAATTGTTCCCTCCTACGCCTTACCAACTCGAAATCTCTGATAAACAACGAATTGTATGTTGACAATTTCACTGTCAACATACAAGATTCTCGCCTTGTAGAAGAGAGCGTGGCAGTTGAAAGAGAATGCGTGGAGAGTAAAAGAGAACATGTTCAAGAAGGAGTCGGCCAGGAAAAGGTAAGTTCGAATTCAATAATTGTTAAGCTAAGTGCAAGATTCGACTTCCTGAGGTACATTTTGAGAACAAAAACAATTCATTTCTAGCAGAGGTTGATTGTAAGAAGGAAAACAGAGTTGGGTTTCAACGAGAAGGCATAAGAGTTTTTAAATTACAGATTGAATTACCAGGTATGCCCATGCATCAAAATTTTTGTGATTGAGAACAGAGAGCAGTTTAGAAATTAAAAAAATGAGATTTTATTTGTTTTTGAATAGAAAATTCTTGTTGAAAGAACATTCACAAAATTGAATTAAAACAGAGTTTGCAAGTTTGAAGAAGAAATCAAAACAATTGGTTGAAGAATATACAGGGTTGAATCTTTTGGACAAGGATAGACCTCCTTTTTGTAAAAACAGTGAAATATTTTAGGGCTTTCTCTTAAAAATTGAAAGAATGGTGTCTAGGTATGAGCCAAAGAAGTTTGATCCATCAGACATTCATAAGGACTGTATACGAATTCTTGAGCAAAAACAATGGATATCTTTCTTTGAGAAGTTTGATGGATATTATGAGGAAGTTGCCTTAAAATTTGCTCATTCATTTGATGGGGAAAGGGCCATTGTTGGAAACCTCACTATTAGAATCTCTGAAGATATAATTGCACAGGTCATGGGATTACCTCAAACAGGAGAAAGATATTTCAAAACTAAGCACTTTAAAGATAAATCATGGGCATCTTTTATTTCTAGATCTAGGGTGGCAGCAGTCAATTGGAAGAAGGGAATTCCTAGGAATTGGTTGATACATCCTTGGGATGAATTAGCCTATTTCATCCAGAAGTTTATAACTTATGAAGGAAGATTTAGCATTATCTACCTATATCACATCAAGCTCCTACAACACTTAAAAAGTGACTGTGAAATTAACATGCCCTACTTTCTACTGTAAAGCCTTTCTAAGATGGCTAAGGCTGTCCAAAAACAAGGGAGGAATACATAAAAGAGTCTTTACCATTGTGGCTTCATTAAAATAATCATCCTACATGAGCTACAGAAACAGAACTTGACTTGGCAGTAGTTTATCATTAGAAATGGTTTTGAAACAGTGGGAGAGGAAGCAAAACAAGAACAAATCTTGGTTGTGACCGATGATGAGGAAGAAATACAAAACCCCAAGGCAACAAGCTCAAAACAACCTATGGGGAGGAGACGAACAAGAAGCAATGTGAAAAGGGAGAAAGAATTCGAGGAAAAAGATAAGATTTTCACCACATATGAAAGGAAATCAAAAAAACCCCAACAAGTTCAAAAAGGACAAATAAAAGAAAGTGATGATGAAGCACAACAAGCACAGTATGCACATATTCAGACCTTGGAGAAACAAAAAGATGCACAATCATTGGAAAATGATGATTTTGAAGGACAAGAAACTTTCACATATGAGCAAATGAGAAAAGACGTGGAACAATTAATTGAAGATATGAAAGATGAAACTCAACCTCCACAGACAGTAGAACAAATAGAAGAAATGGTTGGTGGGTCCACATCAGAACTTGATAAGAAAAGCAAGAAAATAAAGAAAATGAAGAGAAAGATCAAGGAAATTGAAGTCCTGGAAAGGTACATAAAAACAAAGAACGAAATGTTAAGGACTCAAATCCATAGAACACAGGAAGAGAAGGAAACCTTGAAGAAAAAGAATAAGAAGCTTCAAAAGCAAAACAAACTAATCTCCAAACAGGCCTACAAATGGTTTCAGCAAAAGAAGGCATACAAAGAAAAATATCAAAGAATGAAAGCTCTTCATACAGCTCAGGTTAATGTGGAGACATTATTGCAGGCAACAGAGGTGGTAGAAGATCACTGACAGAGGTTCAAGAACATTTTGTTTTTGTGCATGAGGACATGCAAAGTCTTCCTCTTGGGGGAGATGTTGAGTACATTTTTATGCTTCCTTTCACTCCATAAACTATACGTTTGCCTCCAAAACCATCCATTTTGCCTTCACATTATTCCATATTTTCCATAAAATAGCTTATGCAAGGTACATTTATCATTCCTTAGCTCAAGAATTGAATTTTCGAATTTTTGGCATTAAAATTAAAAATTTATCAGAAATTACAGGATTTGACTAAATCCCGTAATTGCTCCTAGGTTTGTGTACTTGCAGGACAACTCGGTGAAATCTGAGACTTGGGTCATGATCCTTGATGTACAAGGATGGATGATTACCTATCAGCTTCAAGATCTGAGCTTTTCAAGTGTCCAGTCAATGTTGGTCAAACATTGCCACTTCAGTAGAAAATACCATGTTTTAGCATAAAATCATGGACAGTTTTAGATTTTCTTGGGATTTGTTCATATTTTATGGATCTGAAGGGGGTATTCGACCTTCCTAGCATATTCTATGGATCTGATCATGATCTTTGGGAGGTTTCTTAGCATTATTAGTTTCAAAACTCTTGTATAAATACTCCAAGACCTAGACTAGTATGACAACCCTTATGTGAATGAAGAAAACTTTGAATTTGCAATCTTGAGATTAGTTTTGTGTTTTGTTCTTGATGATGTCTATGATTATGTGAATGTTGTTGGAAGTTCCTTCTTAGCTAAGACGACTCAAGTGTACAAGTGAAGCATTGGAGGGCCCCCTTTGCCAAACTAGTACACTCTTCCTTTATGTTCTTTTCAAGTAATCTTTGATATATGTTCTAGATCAGGTCTTGTTGTAGATGAATTTTATTTATATCTTTGTTGTAGTTAGATGAATTCAATAGTTAAATAATATGCTTAATGGTTCAAAGCCTTACTCACGTTGTGAATGATTTCTTGAATAAGAATTCAATGTGTAGTTTGCTTTCAAGCATTAGGATGATCATGAATGTTTTTTGAGTTATTTACGCTTTCAGTACTTTAGATTTAACAAGAATTGGTGATGATTGCTAATGAATGAAAGAAAACAATGAATGTATCTCTTGAATAAGAGTTTTGTCTTTCTAGCATTGATAAGCCTCTGAGCTAGTTTTTGAATATCTCTTTGAATGTTTACTATTGATCAAATGCTCTTTAGGAAACATTTGTTGATTAATGTCGTGAGATCTATGAATAAGACTTTTGAATAGAAGCTTAGCATCTCCTCCATATTCAGCTCTTAGAATAGGTTTGGTTTATATCCTTAAAAATCAACTAAGTTATCTCTAAATCCATATATTTTGGATGTGCCTCTAAGTCTTACAAACACTGGATTGACAATCAAATGCACTATAATTTACATCAGTAGGTTGGAGCCTAACAACCATTTGGGCATTTCATCACTACAGTATTCTTCAGATCGGAGTATAACTCTGCAGGAGTAAAAAAAAAAAAAGTCTGGATCTTGTTGGCACCATTATTTGAGACCTATTCTGTTGGATTTCTCTCTTCGCCCTTATTGCAGTCATGCCTATCATTTTTTAACAATTTTTTTTTCCTAATGGACCCAACCCCCTTCCAACACCCTTATTTCAGCTTTAACCCATTGGATTCGACTCGTCGCCCTAATCGTTGTGATACACTTCACCCATAACCCATTTTATGTATGGTCCCACCTGCCCCTTTTCATGTTCCCTCCTCATCATGGCCCATACCCGTAGCCAAGACTTGGAAACTCGCTTCACTACCTTGTACTCTAATTTCACAGAAACCCAACAAGAAGTGCGACATCTTGGTGCCAATATTGCCACCATCAATCAAAGGATGCATTCCTCCATCGTCGCCTCAATCACGTAACTCAAAGACGAGGTCAAACAAGACATTACTACCCAGCTTGAATCTATCGCTACGATGATCTGTACCAAGCTGCATATCCCTGCAGATCTTCCCGTATCTGACCCCCCTTTTCATACCGAAGGTGAAACTTCCTCTCATTCCCAGAATTTTCAACCCCATCACTTTCAACGTGACCTACGCCTTCCGCGTGTGGATGTGACCGAATTTGATGGATCGAATCCCACTGGTTGGGTAACTCAAATGGAACACTATTTTTCTTTATATGGCATTACAGATGAGTTGGCCAAACTTCGGTATGGTGTTCTCCATCTAGATCAAGAACGTTGGCAATGGTGGCAATGGAGAAAAAATGCTCATCAAGGGTATGTGGCTTGGACACACTTTGTGGCAGAGCTTTATGAACGCTTTGACACTGACACCAACCATTTAGGCTGTTTGACAAAGTTGAAACAATCTGGCACAATGGAAGACTTTATAACTGCTTTTGAGCAACTAGCTTTTCGGACAGAGGGCATTTTTTATGCCTTTTTCCGAGAATGTTTCATCAGTGGCCTCAAGGATGAGATTTGTGCTCATGTATTCATGGCTCGGCCTCATAGTTGGGTGGATGCTACTAAAAGAGCTAAGAAAGCACAACAGGTTGTCCATTCTCAAAACTAAAAACCCTCCTTTATTCCTCTCACTAAACCAGTCACTCCCACTCCTCCTTCTACTCCACTAAAGATACAAAAATTGACCAAGGCTGAAATGGTTGAATGCCAACTCAAAGGCCTTTGTTATAATTGCGATGACAAATATTTTTGGGACACGAGTGTAAGGAACAAAATCTTTTTATGGCCATCTCGAAGGACGTTTCAGAAGAGGAATTAACCATGCAATTCGACCAAG
>JASDQU010502182.1:151898-164604 GCA_032191745.1 Picea mariana | reverse complement strand
CTACAACTCAATACCTGTCTAGTTTCCCTACCAACTTGGCATGACGAATCAAGCCCTAGGAAAAATGCTCTCCTGCCAATGCCCTCTACATAATCCTTAGCTGACCACCACTGATCCACTGAGTCGCGAGGGACCCATATACCCTCACAACCATCACTACCACACAATAATGAACTAGGGCATCCATCACCCCAATACTGACCACGAAGCCCGACATAAAGTTCTCCCTCGTACTGTACCTTTGGCCTACGACAACCAACTGCCCATCCACAAGTACTACAAGCTCCATCGGTAAAGGAGTTCCCTGAAAAGGGAGCCCCGTCAAGAAATATACATCCTCCACTGCAGTGAAAGCCAACTGCTCAACCCACACCATAAAAAAATGAAGATCAAGACTCCACATTTGAATCAAGAACTATAGGAGGTACTCCTGGTCCCGTATCAGAGGGCACTCAAAGAACTTCAAAAGCCCACATGATGCCAAAGTGTCAAAAACTCCCAACTCCTCATTGGTCATGGCCTGTCGCAACTGGGACCAATCTCTCTATCTCTAGTGAATCGGCATCGTCCAAATGATCACATACATCCACATATACAGTACTTGATTAGCCATCTCAAACATACAAACATCAAAATCTCCAAAAAAGATCAATTTTTACACCTTTCAACTTTGCCTCCAAGGCTCAGTTGTTTTACCCCAAAGGCGTGCACACATGCGCACCTATTCATCCCTCAGTCACATACTCACGCGTGACTTTTGGCCACAGAGAGGAACATTCATGCACCCCTGTCGCACACAGAGGTGCACATCATAGTGCACCTATTCACTACATAGAAACACACACATGCACGGCTATTAGAATTATAGATGCGCATGCATGCGTTGTTGTGCCTTGAATAGGCGCACATGTCATGCATGCCTATTATCCCCATTAGGGCACTCCCACACATGGATGACTGAATTATAGGCGTGCACCCATGCGTGCAACTTTCTCAATTGCCCACATACTAGGGGGGCTCACACCTACAAAAACCCTTGTACGGCCCTCCATACAAACCCTGCCCAAAAATAGAAACCCTAATTCTATGTAGGATGATACGATAACTAACCTAAATCTCGTTGGTCCTGAATCGACTACCTCGATCTCCCAGAATCTCCAAAACTCCTTTAAACTCACTCGTCCACTCAATAACACAAAAGGTACAAATGAGGTGGCATTGTGGGCCCTACAGCTATATATAGTCCATTTTTACAAACTTCCAGACTCAATTCAGGGAGCTCCAGGCATCCAATTTTCGATCCATCTTCACTCACGAGCTCAGAACCCCATCATCCTTATCCCCTGCGGGATTTTTTTCTCTTATTTCTCTCAGGTACGCATGTTTATATTATTAAATACCCTGCTATATGATCTTTCTCTTCAAATATTGTTCACGTCGGGTATTTTTTTTTCATGTGTGCAGGTACTTGATCTTCATATCTAAGCAGTCTTCATTCAGGTATATCCTCAACATTGGCATGTAGTCATTCCCTTTGAATATCAAGATGCATCTCCCGGTCACACCCTCTGATTTTTTCCTCTAGGGTCCCTATATCTAGCTCTGCAGTACCGTCACCTCCACCGCATTTCAGTACTATCACTCAGTAGCACTCTCACCCACATGAGTTGTCCCATTCATCGTTCCCCCCAGGCACTTTGACACTCATGATGTTCTCACCATTTAGGGATGGGAGTCCCAATAGTCTTACATCATGTCGCGAATTAGCCACATACTCCTTTTCCTCATTTTTCTAGCCTACCCAATGGACTCCCAGGGTACTTCCTCATGGTTTTATTTTGACTGCACTCCTGCAGACTCATTAACCATCCATTTCATCCACCATCATTTTTCCCATCTACAGATTGCCCTCCATACATTTCCCTCATACAAAAACTCACCTATGGGGCCCCAACCCTCCACTTGTTTTCCAACCAACTTGCGCCATCCTCTGACCAAACCATCTTACACTGGGGCACCCATTTCTATATCTGCATTATTATCCCACCTTATTTTTTAATTCTTTTTGTAATTAAGTCATTGTTTCCAACATTTTACATAGTTTTTTGTCATCACCTTTGGCGACCTTCTTCCCTTTTGGAAAACGGAACCCATGTCACCCTTGGTTGGGGAATTCCTTATCACCCACTCTTATTGACATCATCCATAAACTATGAGTATCCCACAGGCCACCTACCTCTACTCTCTTAGTTTGTTCACTTTGTCCCGCCTCTGGCACAACTTATCCCACGTCTAGTTGTCCCCCTGACACTCGACCTAGTTGTACGATTGAAGCCACTTCACATATATCCCCAACCAAGGGTAGTCTTGAGTCTCCACAAATCTTAACTTCATCCATGTAACTCCTCAGTTCCTGATCTCACCCAGTGAATTTCACGAATCCCTTTGCTTCTTGGAGTCTCGTCTCCCTTTTTGTCGACATCGAAACAGTTTCCAGAAGGGTGACAGTATCTTGACTCTCATTACCTTTACAATGAGGAGTCTTGGATGGCACAGGGAGAACCATCATTGCTCTATGTTTTCATTGACCCCCATAACATTTGACTTCAACACTTTTTCATTTATGGTGGGTCTTACTTTGCAACTATTGTAGTTGTTTTATATTTTCCGAAGACCTCTAAAAATTTTTGGGCCATCAATGCCTGCAAAATTCTTGATACTTCCTACAGGTGTCATTGCTTACTTTTCAGAGTATTGTTCCTCATCAGAATTGTACTCTTCTCTTATCAACATGCCCCTGAGGGGCGCGACAGTCATCTTCACCAACACACCACTTCAGTTACTGTCTTACACATTTTTCGAGTTACATAACATGAGAATGGGGCATGCCTGCCTCATTTGTACACAATTTACTTTTCACACCTTGTGAAAGGTTGGGTCCTACAGGTTCCCCTCTCCCTCCAACGAGTCGCTCTTGATACTCTCACTATTGCTATTTCTTACAATGGTACTCTTAGTGGAAGAAACATTGATGAATTTTGGCTATACGTATGATCCTAACCTCATCCATGAGGGGGAATTTGTTATCACTGAAATTTCATCCGCAAATGGTTATAGGAATCCTGAATCTTCAAACAACTATTAGTTCACCCATGGACCAAAAATGACCAAAAAAGAATTTCCAAAAGGTCCAAAACTATAAAACCAGTTATAAAATTAGCATTCTCTAAGGATATACAGGAAGCGCACGCATGTGTGCCATTCGAAAAAGCCAGAAAATCACACATGTGCCCGATGCGTGACTGTGGACGCAAAAAGTCGTGCACACCATAGAACAGTGCATTTATGATATCAGTCAGCCTCCCACCAACTTCTGGTTCAGCTTCCAAGTCAATTTGACATCCAAATCTTGGTTGAATCTAGTTGGGTGGTTGGTCAAAGACCTAAAGGTGCCCTAAACAGCCCCTTGTTCACACTAAAAGCTGATTGAATAATACCTCAAAGTTATGCTATAAAATGAGGCCATGGGTGCACTACATTTAAAGGAATTCATTTGTATTGTTATGCTACTGATATTCTCTTGAAGGAACCTCCTTCCTCATCAAGCTTATGCCAACACCATTGCACTTAGCCATTCATATCACCTCTAGAGTGAATGTGATTTGGATTCTCTTCACCATTTCATTCTAGTTCCTCATTTGTAAGAAGAGCTCAATTTTTGGGGGTCTAAGAGCCCTCTCTTGGAGGAAGAAGGGATCCAAAGTCTCCCTTTCTCTTTGGTGTTTTCTTTTCACTAATACAATCCTTTCCATTGGTGACATGAGTCTTGTTTGTTTCTTGTTCTTATGTCCTTATGCACTATAATTTAATTGTTTTTATCATTCCTAGTTTAATTCTTAGCTTAGTATTTTATGCTTTATTCTTCTAACCCTTACCTTTACTGTTGTCTTGCCTAGCTAACCCAACTAGACTTGTAAGCACCTTTGTTTTGATCATTTAGGTGATAAAAGAGGCACAACACAAAGCAATTGAGAGCTTTGTCTAATATAGTGAATGAAATTATGAGTACTACCAGAATCAATTAGGACTATTACCTTTTTATTTTTTATGTATCCTTCGATATTCATGGTTTGAGGAGTGCTAATTCGAGCCAATGCATTACACGATATCATGGGATTCAACTCTTCAGATGAAATTTCTTCTACCTTTTCATATTGATATGGTTCTTGTTCTTGTTCTTTTTCCTCTTCACAATCTATGTAGAATAATTCCTTCTCACCACACTTATGTCCCTTACTGTACTTGTTGTCACAATTAAAGCATAAACCTTTTGATTTTATTTTCTCCAATTGTTGAGGTGTCAACCTTGTAGGTTGACGTATTTTAGAAGAAGGAGCATTTTTCTCTCTATAGATGTTAGGATTGGTCCTTCTAGTAGTCATAGTCATATTTTTACTTTCAACCTTTCTTGCCACCTTAAATGCATTCTCCAATGATTTGGGTTCCCAAAGGTGAACCTCATGTTGAATGTCATCCTTTAAAGTTCCTATGAATACATCAATCAAGTGCTCATCTGGAATATTTTTTATCTTTATATTCAATCTTTGGAAGTTCTCAATGTGCTCGGTAACTGAACCCTTTTGCTTGAGATTTATCAATTGGTTAAATAAGGTATTGTTCCTTGTATCCTCATAATGTACTATCATTTCTTCCGTGAAAATTGTCCAAGTGATGAGTGATTTGCGAGAACAAAGCCATCGATACCATACAAATTGATTGGGTTCTAAATATAAAGAAGCAATTCGTACCTTTTGTGTATGTGGCACATTAGGTATATCAAAGAATTGCTCCATCTAAAGTATCCATGTGATTGGGTCCTTGCCATGTAACTTCCTCATATTGATCTTAGGAGCGTGGTTGGTCTTCAACCCAAAGTTGGAGTTTCTCCATTCTTGATTCACCTTCCTTGTTTCCTGATCATCAATTTCATGGGATGCATTTTCACTTTCAAGTGTCTTCTCTGTTATGAAATTTTTCAATACTTCCATGATCTCGTCTTTTAAACCATCCATATTTGCCTCCAACTTAGCTTCCATCTCTTGTAGTTCATCTTTTGTTACTATCTTCTTTTGTAAATCATTTATGTCGCTAAGCATTTCTTCACCTTCATCAAGAGTCCAAGTAGGATTGTCTGGAGGCTTATTTGGTGTAAGTTCCCTTTTTGGGTGGCATGTTGGCCAAGTATCACTTTTGAACCTTGATTTTGAGGTGGTTCTGCTAGACAATCATTCTTCTGTTGTATCTCCCAAGTGTTGCGCCTCTTTCATCACCTTAGTGAAAAAAATAGAGGTGCTTGCAGGCTTAGTTGGGTTTTCTAAGAAGGACAGTTGTAAGGAAAAGGTTTAGAGAAAGAAATATAAAAGAACAACTAAGAATTAAACTAAGAAATAAAACAACAACTAAATTAATAAGCATAGGGACATAAGGACAAAAGAAACAATGAGACCCATGTCACCAATGATAAGGCTGATATTAGTGAAAGAAAACACTCAGAAGAAAGAGGACTATGAGTCCCTTCTTCCTCCAAGGGAGGGATCTTGGACCCCCACAAATAAGCTCTTCTTACAAATTTGAAAATGAAAATGGTGAAATAATTCTTTGCTAATCCACTCAAGGGGTGAGATGGATTGCCCAATGCAATGATGCTAGTATACTCTTGATGGGAATAGAGGATTCCTCAAAAGAATAGTGGCAGCATAACTTTGCTATTGAATTCCTTGAAAAATGAAGTGCATCCATGGTCTTTTTATAGCATTTCTTTCAGGTATTGTCCAACTAGTTTGTAGTGTGTAAAGAGGCTAATTAGGGCATTTCTAGGTCTTTGACCAGCCACCCAATCGAATCCAGTCCAGATTTGAGTGTCAAATCAACTTGGAAGCTGAACCAAAAGTGGGTGGGAGGCCGACCACTCTCATAAATGCATCCTTTCTCAGGTGTGTGGCTTTTTGCGACAACAGTTGTTCATCGGGCGCATGTGCATGATTCCTACGTTTTTGTTTTGTGCATGTGCACGTGCGCTCTATGTATTCATAGCGCCCTTTAATTTTGTCACTAGTTTTATAGTTTTTGACCCTTTGGAAATTCTTTTGTGGTAATTTTGGTCCATGGGTGACCTCATAACTGTTTCACGATGTTAAATTCTTGTAACCATTTTCGGATGAAAAGGGTTAGAGAAAGAAATTTAAAAGAATAAATAAGAATTAAACTACGAAATAAAACAAAAACTAAATTAATAAGCATAGGGACATAAGGAAAAAAGAAACAATGAGACCCATATCACCAATGATAAGGTTGATATTAGTGAAAGAAAACACCGAGAAGAAAGAGGACTATGAGTCCCTTCTTCCTCCAAGGGAGGGCTCTTGGACCCCCACAAATAAGCTCTTCTTACAACTTTGAAAATGAAAATGGTGAAAGAATTCTTTGCTAATCCACTCAAGGGGTGAGATGGATTGCCCAATGCAATGATGCTAGTATAATCTTCATGGGAATAGAGGATTCCTCAAGAGAATAGTGGCAGCATAACTTTGCTATTGAATTCCTTGAAAAATGAAGTGCATGCATGGCCTTTTTATAGCATTTCTTTGAGGTATTCTCCAACTAGTTTGTAGTGTGTAAAGAGGCTAATTAGGGCATTACTAGGTCTTTGACCAACCACCTAGTCGAATCCAATCTAGATTTGAGTGTCAAATCAACTTGGAAGTTAAACTAGAAGTGGGTGGGAGGCCAACCACTCTCATAAATGCATCATTTCTCAGGTGTGCGGCTTTTTGCGACAACAATTGCACATCGAGCGTATGTGTGTGATTCTTGTGTTTCTATTTTGCGCATGTGTGCGCGTGCTCTGTGTATTCATAGTGCCCTTTAATTTTGTCACTAGTTGTATAGTTTTTTACCCTTTGGAAATGATTTTGTGGTAATTTTGGTCCATGGGTGACCTCATAACTGTTTGGCGATGCTAAATTCTTGTAACCATTTGCAGACAAAATTTCAGTGATAATAGATGCCCCCTGATGGATGAGGTTAGGATCATACGTATAGCCAAAATCCATCAATGTTTCTTCTACTAAGAGTGTTGTTGTAAGAGAGAGCGATAGTGAGATTGTTAAGAGTTACCCGTTGGAGGGAGAAGGGAACCTCTAGAACCCGACCTTCCATAAGGTGTGTAAAAATAAATTGTGTACAAACGAGGCGGGCATGCCCCATGCTTGTGTCATGTAACTCAAAAAAGGAATGAGGTGTTGATGTAGACAGCTGCAGTTCCCTCGGGGGCAGTCATGATAAAGGCAGAAGACAATTCTGCAGAGGAACATGCTCTGAATAGTAGACAATGAAATTTGTAAGAAGTATCATGGATTCTGTAGGCATTGATAGCCTGGCCAAGTTCATAGGTCTTCAGAAAATATAAGAAATAACTGCAATAGTCGCAAAGTAAGACCCACCATAACATGAGAAAGTGTTGAAGTCAAATGTTATGGGGTTCAACGACAGCAGGGAGCAATTATGGTTCTCCCTGTGCCATCCAAGAGCTCTCATTGGAAAGGTAATGAGAGTCAAGATATTGTCGCCCTTTTGGAAAATTGTGTTGATCTCGACAAAAGGGGGACGCGACTCCCAGAAGAAAAGAGCTTTGTGAAATCTACTAGGTGAGGTTAAGAATTGGAGGAGGTACATGGACAAAGTCAAGATGTAGGAAGACTCAAGACTACCCTTGGTTGGGGGTATATGTGAGGTAAAAAGTGGCCACAACTGTTCAACGAGGTCGAGTGTCAGGGGGACAACAAGACAAGGAATAAGTTGTGCCAGAGGCAGAACAAAGTGAACAAACTCAGAGGGCATAGTTAAGTGGCTTGTGGGATACTCGGAGGATATGGATGATGTCAACATGGGTAGATGATAAGGAGTGCCCCAACCAAGGGCGACATAGGTTGTGTTTGCCAAAAAGGGAAGAAGGTCGCCAAAGGTGATGATAAAAAGGTATGGAAATGCAGGAAATAAAGGCGTTTGTACAATAAATAAATAATAATTTGGAATGATTCTACAAATACAGAAATGGGTGCCCCGATGTAATATGGTTAGCCCAAGTAGAGCACAATTTGCTTGGAGAACTAGTGGAGGCTGGGGGCTCCATGGGTGGGTTTCTATATGAGGTAGGTGAAATGAAGGTAAATTTGCAGAGGGGAAAACTAATTGTGGATGAAATGGAGGGTTCATTATACTGCAGAGGTGTAGTCAAAAATAGAACCATGAAGAGATAATTTGGGAGTCCAATGGGAAAGCTAGCAAAATGAGGAGAAAGAGTATGTGGTTGATTCATGACATGATGTAAGACTATCGAGACTCCCATCCCTAAAGGGTTTGAAAAACAACATGAGTGTCAAAGGCACAAAAGGGTGGTATGAATGGGACAACTCATGTGGGTAAGAGTGCTACCGGGTGACAATATCAGAGGTGCAAATGGAGGTGTTGGTACTGCAGAGTCAGAGATGGGGATCCTAGAGGCAAATGTTAGAGGGTGTGACTGGAGATGCAAGTGATATTTAGAGGGAATGACTACATGCCAGTGCTGAGTATATACCTGAAGGGGTTGCGTTGATGTATGATGACCAAGTACCTGCACACATGAAAACCAAATACCTGATGTGAACAATATCTGAAGAGAATCGAACATACGAGCATTTATTTGATAATTTTGAATATGTGCATGTGTACCTGGTTGGGGTGTGAAAAAATGGTGCCCTAGGGGCTCAGGAGAAAAAGTGGCCTGGGGACTGTCTTGATGTAGATGACAGGATGCGAGTCCAATGGCTGAAGACGGATCGAAGAATGGACACCCAGAGCTCTTGGAATGGTGAGTGGTATTTTGGTGAAAAGGCCTATATATAGCTGTAGGGCCCACACTACCACCTCATTTGTACTTGCTGCCAGAGTGATTGGATGAGAGGTATTCAGAGGAGATTTGGAGATTCTGGGAGAATGAGGCAGTCGATCGAGGACTAGCAAGCTTCAGGTTAGTATTCTGATCGTCCTCCATAGAATCAGGTGTTCCATTCTTGGGCAAGGCCTGTACGGAGGGCCATACAAAGGGTTTTATGGGTGTGGGCCCCCACATGCATGGTCGATCCGAAAGTTTGCGTCCACAAGTGTGCGCCTGTCATCCGGATAGTCACGCATAGGGGCACCCATAAGGGGGACTAAGGTGTGGATTATGTGCACATCTGTTGGCAACGAAGTCACGCATGTGTGCACGGTTGTGTAGTGGACAGGCGTGATTTGATGCTTCACTAGCCTGCGGATACTTGTATTTTTGTGTGTAAACATTTGGATGGCACTATGGACCAAATTATATATACATGAGCATACATTTTGAGATCTATGTGATGTTTACATGTGTTTTGTTAATGTGTTGATGATGTCTAATCTATATATGTTGTGATAGGTTGTTGATATGTTTATGTATGTGTAGCAGTATCTTGATGTGATATAGGTCAGTCTAACACAATGTTAGATAAGTTATCTGTAATTTGATTCAATTTTCTTCGAATATGTGTAAATGTAATGAAATCAAAATGTCGAGATAAAAGTCTAACCTGCAGGCATTTGCAAAAGAGGCAAGGATCGCAAATGTGGTACACATTGTTGAGTTGGAGAATGACTAGTTGAGAGTCGAGAAAGACGCTAAGGTGACAAATATGATGATGTTGGGCATTGGCGAGGAGGCCAATGACAACAATGTATTTGGCTTGGTTGTTGGTGGTTGAACCCAGACATATGCTGCTCGAATGGAGCATTTCATGTGAGGGGGTATAGAGGGCCCAAGCTCCCGAAGTAAGATTTTGTGTCCAATGTCTAGCACCGTCGACATAACTGATGTGGTAGGATGGTGGAGGAAGCATCTGTCAATAGCACAAATAATAGTTTAGACGTGAAGGATGGAAAAAAGATTAAAAACACTATAAAAGAAATAACCTATAGTAGAATTGCTATGCTTAGGAATAAAATTTCTTTAAGTATAACCCATTGACGGGTTCTTTGAGAGAGAGGCCTTCGAGAGAGGTCAGGATGTATGCACCTTTGGTGAGGCAATGTTGGATAATGTATGGTCCATGCCCTAGTGACTCGAATTTTCCATGATCAAATGTATCATGAGCGATATCATAAGCAAGGATGAGGTCACTTTCGTGAAATGAGAGAAGGTTGACATGGCAATTAAAGGAGGCCTTTGACCATTTTTTAGTTGCCTCATTGTTCTGTAATGAAGATCGACGATCTTCATCCAGGGACTCTAAGTTTATCAAGCACTGCTCCATTGGAGCAATGTCGGGTAATAGCTCAATTGCGGTGCATAAGGTGGAAATTTCACACTCGATGGGAAGAGTGGCCTCAACCCCATGGACTAGATGAAATGGTGTGAAACTAGTGGCTGTTTTCACAGTCGTACGATAATCCCATAGCATGGAAAATAACATATGATGCTAATTGGTCTTATGTTTATTAACTGTGTGTTGTAAAATGGTCTTGAGGACCTTGTTAACTAATTCGACATGTCCATTAGACTGAGGGTAATATGGTGAGGAAAATTCGTGGGAGAAACCTAACCGAGATGAGAGTTCAATGAAAATCTCATTCTCAAAGTGTTTCCCATGATCGACAACTAATTGGAGTGGTAATCCAAAGAAGGAGATGACATGGTTAAAGAAAAAATGCCCTGCGGTGTTAGTGGTATTGTTCAAGGCGGGCATAGTTTCCACCCATTTTATGAAGTAATCGACTGCGACAATAATGTATTTGTGTACATTGCTGGATGGGGGATTAAAGTCATGAAGTTGGTGCCCCATTTACAAAAGGGGTCGGTAGTAATGACTGGATGAAGAAGGGAAGGTGGTGCTCGTGATTTGTTGGTATAAAGCTGACACTTCTCGCATCGTTTCACGGCATGAATGTAGTCGTGAAACAATGTAGGCCAAAAGTAACCTGCTCGGATGATCTTCTGAGCAGTGGACATTCTTGAAAGATGGCCCCCACATGCGCCACCATGGCAGTCATTCAAGACTCTATCCGCCTCGTCAATGGTCAAGCATCGATGAAGAATGGTGTCAACCCCTCGCCTGTATAAGATGTCTCCTATGAGGAGGTAGCGGGCGGTCTGGTGGCAAAGACAACAACGACCATCTCATGAAAGGTGGTTACCGAACTTTTGAGTTTTGAGGTAGACGAGGAGGTCGTCGTACCAAGGATCATCCGAAGTGATGTAAAAGAGGTGTTTGTCGGGAAAGTCGATATTGACGGGGGCACTGGGAGTATCAGAGGGGAAGGTCGTGACAAGTTTGGCGAGGACGAGAGATTTCTTGCTCTTGGGTGTTGAGAATTCAAGATTGTACTCTTGAAGGATAACAATCCATTGGGCAAATTTTCCATTAATTTGCCGACGATTGAGCAAGTAGTGCATAGGGTTGGAATCTACTACGAACTTAGTCATGTGAAGTATAATGTAATGACGCAATTTCTGGACTGCGAGGATGACTAGAAGGGCTAGTTTCTCTTTGTGTTTATATTTCAAGGGTGGCCCTGAGAGGTTTTTACTAACATAATAAATGACATGCTCATGTTCATCATCACCAATTTGAATGAGAACTCCTACTACTAAGAGAGTTGATGCTGATATGTAGAGGATATAGTTGCGATTGTAGTCGAGTGCACTAATTAAAGGGGCATTGGAGAGCACCATTTTAAGATCATCAAATGATTGTTGGGCATGTTCATCCTAGTAAAATGGGATGTCATGGCATAGTAAGTGAAGGAAACCGTGTGTGCGATTGGTGTAGTCTAGGAAAAATCATCGTAGAAAGTTAGCCTTTCCTTGTAGGCTCTGGAGTTGATGTAAATTCCGGGGAGGTGGAATTTTGGTGATGGCTTGGAATTTGAGGGGGTCCATGGTAATACCTCTTTGAGAAATGATGAATCCGAGGAGGTGCCACACAATGACACAGAACATGCACTTGAGGGGGTTCAAGTGGATGTTGTACTGGCAACATCGTTGGAAGATGATCTGTAAATCATCAAGGTGTTGGGTGCATTTCTTGGATCAAGCTATGAGGTCATCCAAGTATGTGAGGATGATATGAGCCAGATCGTGAAAAATGTATGTCATAGCCCATTGGAAAGTTGCGCTAGCATTATTTAAACCAAAAGACATGACACAATGTGCAAAAGTACCCCAAGGGGTAGTGAATGCATTTTTGTATTGATTGACTGGGTGAATTTGGATTTGATTATAACCAGAGAAACCGTCCATGAAGGATAGAGCCTTGTGGCCTACATAGTCGTCGATAATTTGATCGATGAAAGGCATTGGAAAGTTGTCTTTGGGACATGCGTGATTGAGATCGCGAAAGTCTGTGCAGATGTGGATCGTGCCCTATTTTTTATTAACGGGTACAGGGTTGGAAACCAATGAGGTATAGGCAATGGGGTACATGAACCCATCTATGTGTAATTTGTCAATCTTGACTTTGATGGCCACTACTTTGGATGGGTGTAGCGGTCATTATTTTTTACGAATTGGTGTAATGTCTAGCCAAGTGTCGATGTGATGTTCAATGATAGAGGGATCAAGGCCAGGCATTTCTGTGTATGACCAAGCAAA
>JASDQU010502182.1:124126-145577 GCA_032191745.1 Picea mariana | reverse complement strand
TTTTTCTACTTTGTCACCTCCTCCCCCTTCAGGTGAATCTAGTGTAGTTTCATTTGATGTGTTGCTCAATTCCTGTACCTCTTCCTTCTTTTTCTTCCTGCTACTATTGGGTGCATCATATTCTTCGTGAGTGACCATAGTGCTTCCAATGAGGTCAGGGTTGGAGAGTTTTGTCTGGTCAACTGGTACAAGGAACTCTATAGGCCATTCCTTTTTTATTTATTCCATGTCCTCCTTTGTGAAATTATAATAACTCTGTATCTCCTCCTTGCTTTCATCTCTATGTGTAGTGATATATATGAAATACCTATCTGTGCAGAACTTCACAATTGGCCTAAACCTATGCAGGGTATTTGACATCATGCGAGGGAAATATTCAATGGACCTCTTCAGCTGCAGATAATAGGTGTGGAACACTTCATTTGACTTCCATTGATTATCCATGTCGCTCGAATACCATAGCATAGTGAACTTCGCATCTTGTGGTTTATACGACTCAATTTTAGGGAAGGTCGCTCCTTGCGGAAACTCCCAAGAAATGAAGGAAATGAGGATCAACAACCAAATGAAATGGAACTCGTAGACTTGATCCTGAGCTTTGTGACAATCTATTTCTAATTAGTTGATGAGGTAACTCGCTTAGTTCATTTGCAACCCTTCAACGCATTTTCCTACGAGGTCGATGAAAAACCCCATGACCTGCATTGGCCTATTATTCCTAATGATATTATCAAGGATCAACTGGAAAGATAGGCACACTACGCCATTATGGATGGAGGCTCCCTTATAGCCCCACTTCCCCTTCTCCACATTGTGATATGTTTCTTTTATTGTCTGTGCCAGGGCGCGATCTGCAGCGTTCCCTAGGTAAACGTTCTATGGGTTTGGTCCTTGCATGATCAATTCGGTGATCCGGTGGATCAGCATCAGATCTACTGTGATGCACCTATCTAGCCATAAGTAACCTCCATGGAAGCGTGAAAATAGGAGTTTAATGCATGCGTTAATCTCTTGATGTCTTCCAAAGTGTGGTAACTTCATTACAATAAGAATGGTGGACCTTGCAATGTCCATGGTCCATGGCTGGGGGATTATCTTCAACTTCTTCCCCATTTTCTTGGTCAAATACTTGTGTTGTGCAAGAATTACATGGTTATTGAGATCTCCCAAGTTGAAGTCACTAATATTTAGTGTCATGATCCTCTCTAACTATGGTCCTACTGAGCATATCCCCTTCGGGAGGCATGTAGTGATTAATGTGTAGTCGAAGTCCCTCGAGACGCTGTCACGACTCAGCATGCCAGCCAGAGGCAGGATGTAGTCGGGCATGATTGATGGTATGAGCTTCACATTTGCCAAGTCATAACGTTGTTTGGTTCATTTCTCTATTGTAGTTCAGGAGGGCCCAGATCGACGTGCAGTCAATGGGGATTATTGCACTCCTCTTGTCAACGAATCTTGTGCTCCTGCGGACATGACCATCTCAGCTATGAGGTCTATGAGAATCTCTTCAATGGATTTCTCTAATGTGATAAAGTCACCCAACATACACGCTTGAGATTTGATATCTTTGGTCGGTGAACAAATAATCAAGGTAGCAGAATGGATGGCGAGGTCTCAATAAGAACAATGCGGTAATAGTCAGCTCTCTGTGGGTTCGAATAATCACAATTGGAAAAAGTTTCCATTGTAATACATTTGACAGACTAAATAGACAAAATCGTAAAGAACTTCTCCAATGGGTAGGAGTGCCTCAATAAATGCAATTCCATCCGTTATGGCGTGGTCCCAATGGTCCAACAACGATCTTTCTGGCAATAAATACGTTTCTAGCCATTCTAGAGCATCATGCTAATGGTTAGGATGCTTCCAACGGTCATATTGCTCCGCCATGAGGAAGTGACAATCTGTGTTGTTCTTCTATTCCAACGATGACAAAACACCCCTACCTCAGCAAGGTTTGCTTAACCTCCCGGTCTTCGGATCTTCCTATTTCCCTGAGCTGAAAGGGCTCTTTAGCTCCCAATGGAACCTTGAATGCTTATAAAACCATAGGTCCTTCTTAGAAGTTATGCTCGCGTGAACAAGCACTAGGCATGAACCCCTATTTTTCATGACCACTGGTGTGACCACTGACTTAGCCCAAATGGATCTTCAAGTTTCGTGACTTTGTGTTTCACAATTTCTGGATTCCTCCTACGAGTCGCCTCGAATCCTTCAATTCCTGAAACCCTGAAATGGGCTAATGGTCCTTAGCTCCTCCCTTATGCTTTCGCCATATGACCTCCAACCAAATCCTGGGGACTCTCCTCTGAGCATGTAAGGATTTTGCGACTTACAAGTTTGCGATGAAACTCTTCTCATTTTCCCGAAGTCTGAACTCGTGACTTCCTCTCCACAGATCAACATTCCTGAACCTCTTAAGATCTAATGGTCCAGTTCGCATCGAGATTTCTCATATTGGGGATTCCTGAAAACAACTTCCTCCACACTACCGACTTCCAAAATGCTAATATCTCAGAGCACCCAATCAACGACTCTCATTCCTCCAGATCTAATGGTTGCTAATCCTCCCAATCTTGTGAGTGTTGAAAGACACTCAGAACCTCCCCGCTGATCCACTAGATCCAACGGTCCATGAATATCTGCGCTTCACCCTTTGAGAAACTCAACCATTTGTTCAAGTTCTCAAATATTCTTGGCCAAATAACTTGGCGTCCTTCCTCCTGAGATTGGTTTCTACGAGGTGACTTCGACCCTCATTCTTCCTTTGAACTTTCCAAGTCTCTATCCTTCCTAAGCTTGAATCTTGTTGCAAACTCACAAATTTTAAGGGATTCTTTCATGCACTCCTTGTGGCCTTCACCATAATCTCTGACTATCTGAAATATTCCAACTCTGTGCACTCCTTGCGACAAAATTTTTTCAACCACTCACCTGGTTGGAAAAAGTCTAAGAATTCAACCTGGCCTACGCACACCTTGTACGTTTCTGTGCTATACTTGCACTTCTGTTGGTATGAGGACAACTCTATCTCTCTTGATCTTTTCTGAGGTAAAACTCAGAATCCTGTCAATGCACTCCTTGTGGACCTTCATTGCACTCTTTGCATGAATTCTCAGGAAGAGAAACAATTGAAACTCATACTCTTCCTCTCACAGAATTCATACATTCAACATGAAATCATACACACAAAGAATTGAAAGAAATGCATAATAGAGAATATAAGCAAATTGTAAACATACCATTCAATAGATGCAACCAATATTCATAACAACACAATAAAATTGAGTCAAGGCATTCTTATATTAACTCAAGTGCCTCTGTACATGGGTTCTATAACAACAACTATTTGCTGATACAACTTCTAGAGTTTCTATTCTCCTATGCTCTCCTTTGTTCTCTTTCTCTACAAATTACAATGAGAATCATGATACATTACAATACATTTGAGGGAGATTTCTTGAGTTTTCCCTCCTACAACTCTAAGCTATCTTATCGAATTAAAATATATACAACTACTTTACATTGATTACATTAATTGTCTACAACCGACAGATGAGAGCAATGCTCAAGATTTGCATTACAATTCCCAAAAAATTTAAGAGCACTTATGTCTCTCCAGATATTACATTAATGTGCCATCCTTTTGAAATTTAAAATATCTCCAAAATTTGTGTTGGTGCATATCCAACTGTCCTCCGCTGCGCTTACTTGTGATGCTCCTGCATTGTACTCCTCTGGCTGAAAAATTCATGGACTCCCATCCATGAGCTCCTGCATCGCCTGTCCATGCTTATGGATATCTTCTTCTCTTTCCCAACTAGCATCTTCAATCAGGTGTCCCTTCCACTTTACCAAATATTCGAAATATGTCTTTCTCCAGGTCTTCTTACCAACTCTCTGATTAATGATCCTTTCCATTTGTGGCTTTTCAGCTACAGGCATCTGTTTGACCCACTAAACTTCCTATTGATTCTCTTCCCCATATGCTTCATCTACTCTGTAAGGATACATATATACTACATTGAATATGGGTGATATGCCCACATCATCTGGCAATTATATCTCATAAGAATTTTCCTAAAATTTTCTCAGAATCTTACACGACCCTATCTTTTTCATCTTCAGCTTATTATATGTTCCCCTTAAGAACCTTTCTTTTCTTATATGTGCTAAGACTAGATCTCCCACTTCGAAATGAATATCTCTCCTATACTAATCTTCTATGCGCTTGTGTTCCTGGTTGGAACTCTGTAACCACTCTTTAATCTTACTGTGGAGCTCTTATATCTTTGCTGCAAAATATTCCGCTCCAACACTCTTGAGCTCATTCTTCTCTAAGTCTCTCAACTCAGATACTCCTCTTGGTTGCATTCCATACATCATCTGAAATGGGATCTGTCCTGTGCTCCTATTAGGTGAGTCATTATATGCAAATTTCTCTTATGGAAGAATTTGATCCGACTGACTATGATGTTCAATGACTAAACTTCTCAATAAGTCTTCCAAACTTCGATTTACTACCTCATTCTGTCCATTCGTCTAATGGTGATATGTTGAGCTAAAAGATAAAATTGTCCCCAGCTTTTCCCATAGAGTCCTCCAGAAATGACCAACAAATTTGGTGTCTCTGTCTGAAACAATACTCTTGGGTAAACCATGAAGTCAAACAACTTCTTTGAAAAACAGGTTTGCAATGTGTGTTGCATCACTGGTTTTCTGACATGGAATAAAATGTGCCATTTTTGAGAATCTGTCGACTACCACGAATATGGAGTCACAACCTCTCTGTGTCCTCGACAGTCCTAACACAAAATCCATTCTTACCGCGTCCCACGACCTCTCTGGTACTGGAAATGGTTGATACAACCCTGTATTTTGTCTTTTCCCCTTTGCATGTTGTACAATTCTACATCTGTTTAATAATTTCTTGACATCTGTCCTCATTCCTGGCCAATAATACAAACTGTTCAGTTGCGGAAATTTCTTTTCATGGCCGAAGTGTCCAGCGAATTCCCCCACTATGATTTTCCTTCAAAATGTTTTCTCTCATAGAACTCTTTAGGATACACAATTGATTTCCTTTGAATAGCAATCCATCCTAGATCAAGTATTCAATCCATTGGCTTCGGCCTCTCAGAATAGGATTCTCACATGCTTCATAAGCGTCCTTGAAATTTGAGTCATCTTTGTACATGTCCTTAAGGTTGTCAAAACCTAAGTTTTTCACATGAAACTCCTGTGGAATCAAACATTTCCTGCTTAATGCATCAACAACATTGTTATCTTTTCCAGAAATGTGATTTATAAAAAAAGTAAAGTTCTGCATAAATTCAACCCATTTTTTATGTTTTTGGTTCAGTTTTTCCTGTTTGGTTATAAACTGTAAGGCCTGGTTGTTTCTATACAAAACAAACTCTTTTGGAACCAGGTAGTGCCTTCGTTTCTTCAATTCTTGTATGATTGCATAAAACTCTTTATCTATGTGGAATAATTCCTTTTGGCATCATTTAGATTCTCACTGAAGTATGCAACTGGTCTATTGTCTTGACTTAAGACTGCTCCAATCACAAATCCACTTGCATCACATCTCACTTGAAATGTCTTATTAAAATCTGGTAGAACCAAAACTGGTTGTTCAGTTATCTTCTCCTTTAACAACTTGAAGCTTTTCTCCACTTCCTCTGTCCAATGAAAATATTTATGTCTTTTCTTGACTCTGTCCATCATTGGCACATAAATTCCACTAAAATATTTGATGAGCTTCCTGTAAAAACTGGCTAATCCATGGAAGCTTCTGACTTCAAATATATTCCTTGGCGATGACCATTCTTTGATTTATTTTACCTTCTCAAGATCCATCTTCAACTCATCTGAAGAGATCATGAACCCAAAATAAATGAGTTCTATCTTCATGAAAGACGAATTCTTCAGATTTATCAACAACTTCTCTTGCTGTAACCTCCTCATCACTAGAGTTAAATGTCTCAAATGTTCTTCCTCAGTCTTACTGAATATCAGTATATCATCAAGATACACAATTACAAACTTCCCAACGATATCTTTCAAGACTTCATTCATCAATCTTATGAAAGCACTTGGTGCATTCGTCAAACCAAATGGCATGACAAGCCATTCATACAGCCCTTCATTCATCTTGAATGTTGTCTTCCATTCATCACCTTCCCTCACTTTAATCTGATGATATCCGCTCTTCAAATCAATTTTTGAAAAAAAAATTTCCCCACTCAAGAAATCCATCAAGTCATCCATCTTGGGTAAAGGAAATCTATACTTGATGGTGATTTTGTTTATATCCCTCGAGTCTATACAGATTCTCCATCCACCATCTTTATTCGGACTTGACACTATTGGCATAACACATGGACTCAAGCTTTCTCTAATCAACCCTTTGTCCATCAAATCCTGGACTTGCTTCTTAACTTATTCATTCCCCTATGGTGTCAATATGTACGTTGCTTTTTTTGGTAAATTCGCTCCTGGTATAAGGCCAATATGATGTCTTATACTTCTTATGGGTGACAACGAACAAGGTAAATCGTCCACCACTATATCAACGAAATTCTCCAGCATTTCCTAAATTTCCTCAGGTAGATCATCTATTGAGGTACTGGTCAAGATGACTCTAGGTTTTCTCACCAAATTGCATTTCTTCATCTTTCTTGACTTCATCCAGAATTTCCTTCCCACTCATGAGAAGTATAGTATTACTTGTTTCTTCTTTCACCTTCTTATCTTCAATTGGAAGCAACATATGCATCCTACCATTCTTCTCCAAGGTTTATGTGTTCTTTCTTTCTCCATGAATAACATTCCTGTCATATTGTCAAGGCCTCCCCAAAAAAATATTACAGACATCCATGGGAATAACATCACATAAGATCCCATCTCTATATCCCCCTATATTAAATTCAACTAAACATTGTTTAGTGATAGTTACCTGATGTCCTTTTTGTAACCATGAAACTTTGTATGGGCTTGGATGTGCAACTATTTCCGATTCCAACTTCTCCACTATCTCTGTGGATACTACATTATCCATTCTTCCATTGTCAACAATTACCTTGCATACCCCATCCTTGGTTTTGCAAGCAGTTCTAAACAAACTGTTCTTTTGGACTAGATTCTCCATCTCTTTCTCTGGATTCAAGAGAATTTTCCTGATCATTAAGGATATTCCACCTTCTACATCTTCTACCTCAAAATTTCACCTTTACACTTCTAAAATGTGAGCTTCGCCTCCTCTATTCCTTTTCCTATAGGGACATTCAAAATACTTATGTTTGATATTTCCACTGACAAAACACTTTAGTTCACCTCCTCTGCCTCTTCCTCTTCCTCTAGCTCGAGGAAAAGTGTTCCTATTGGCATACTGTCCTCCTTGTGAGCTTCCTCCCCTTTCTAGGTGATTATGAGGTTTCTTCTCTTCATCCTTGGGCTTCTATACTCTGTCCTAGGAAATTGCTTTGCCTCTACTCTGACTTCTACCTCTGCCCCTTTGACCTTTCTTTTGGGCCAATTTCACTTCTGCCTTTGAAGCAATCTGATAAGCATCTTCCACATTCTTGATTGTCACCATGCATATCCCATATTGAATCTCATTTCTCATTCCATTCATGTATCTAGAAACTTTTTCATTATCACTCTCGCGATGACCGACTCTAATGTTGAGTCTATAAAATTCTTCAGTGTATTCCTTCACTATCATCCCTTTCTGTCTCAATTTTTGCATTCTTCGAAACATAATAATTTGGTAATCTCTGGGTATAAACTTGTCTTTCATATTTTCTACCATCCTATCCCAACTTTTGATTCTTTGTTTGCCTTTGCAATTCCTATCAGCCTACTATTCATCCCACCACAGTGTTGCATGCCCTTTCAGTCTAGTGATTAGGTTCTTTACTTTCATATCTTCTTCGATATCCTTATAATCAAAGTATTTATCCAGATATCTAAACCAATCTAGCAGCTTCTCAACATCTAAGTTGCCTTCATACATCGAGATGTCCATTTTTTCTCTGGCCCCTATTCTTGCAACAACTTTGAATAGATGTTCCTCTAGAACATCTTTGTCTACAACTTATTATTTAGCTCCGACTTTGTTTTCAATTTCGGCCTCACTGATATTTCTAGTATCAGGTGTTTGCCTCTATGCTGTCTCCATAGCATCTAATCAAGCATGAAGTTCTCTCATTTCCCTTTCCACGACTGGATCAGGAAATGCTATTTCTTGACGTCTTCTCGATGACATTATTTCAATCTATCCATGTAGAATTCAAATCACAACTATCCTGTTTATTCCTTCTACAGAAAACAAAATTTGTTATCTCTGATACCACCTGACGCAACACCCCTACCTCAACAGGGTCTGCTTGACCTCCCAGTATTCATATCTTCCTGTTTCCCTAAGATGAAATGGTTCTTTAGCTCCCACTTGAACTTTTAATGCATATAAAACCACATGTCCTTCTTAGAAGTTACGCTCGCATGAACAAGCACTAGGCATGAACCCCTATTCCACGTGACCACTGACTTAGCCCAAATGGCTCTTCAAGTTTCGTGACTTCGCATTTTGCGATTTCAGGATTCCTGCTGCGAGTCACCTTGACTCCTTCGATTCCTGAAACCCTGAAATTGGATGACGGTCTTAGCTCCTCCTTTATGCTTTCACCATATGAATAACAACCAAATCCTGGGGCCTCTCCTTTGAGCGTGTTGGGATTTCATGACTTACGAGGTCACAATGCAACTCTTCTCCTTTTCACGAAGTCCGAACTCGCAACTTCCTCTCCACAGATCAATGGTCTTGAACCTCCTAAGATCTGACAGTCTAGATCGCATCGGGATTTCGCGTATCGGGGATTCCCAAAAACAACTGCCTTAGCTTGCGAGTGTTGAAAGACACTCAGTGTTAACCTCCTCGCTGATCTAGTGGATCCAATGGTCCACGGATATCTGTGCTTCACCCTTTGAGAAACTCAACTGTCCATTCAAGTTCTCAAATATTCCTGGAAAAACAACTTGGCATCCTTCCTCCTGAGCTTGGTTTCTGCGAGGTGATTTTGAACCTCATACTTCCTTTGAACTTTCCAAGTCTCTATCCTTCCCGAGCTTGAATCTTGCTGCAAAATCACAACTTTTAAGGGATTCTTGCATGCACTCATTGCGTCCTTCATGATAATCTATGATTATCTGAAATATTCCAACTATATGCACTCCTTGCGACAACAATTCTTCAACCACTCACCTGGTTGGAAAAAGTCTAAGACTTCAACTTGGCTTTCACACACCTTGCACGGCTCTGTGCTATACTTGCACTTCTATTGGTATGAGGACAACAATATCTCTCTTGACATTTTCTGAGGTAAAACTCAGAATCCTGTCAACACACTCCTTGAGGACCTTCACTACACTCTTTGTAGGAATTCTCAGGAAGAGAAACAACTTAAACTCATACTCTTCCTCTCACATACTTCATACATTCAACATGAAATCATACACACAAAGCATTGAAACAAATGCATAATAGAGCATATAAGAAAACTATAAACATACCATTCAATAGATGCAATCAATATTCATAACAAAAACATGAAATTGAGTCAAGGCATTCTTATATTAACTCAAGTGCTTCTATACATGGGTTCTATAGAAACAACTATCTTCTTATACAACTTCTACAATTTCTGTTCTCTTATGCTCTCCTATGCTCTCTTGCTCTACAACTTACAATGAGAATCATGGTACATTACAATACATACGAGGGATCTTTCTTGAGTTTTCCCTCCTACATATCTAAGCTATCTTATCGAATTAAAAGCTCTACAATTACTTTCCATTGATTACATTAATTGTCTACAATCAACAGATGAGAGAAATGCTCAAGATCCACGTTACAATTCCCAAAACATTTAAGAGCACTTATGTCTCTCGAGATATTACATTAATGTGCCATCCTTTTGAAATTTAAAATATCTCCAAAATGTGCACTGGTGCATATCTAGCTGTACTCCACTTGCGCTTGCCTGCGATGCTGCTGCATCAGGGGACGTTCAAGTTCTGCAAGATTTCCTTCTGCAAAGTCCTCTTTGGAACCTCTTGCAATTTTTCTAGCTTTTCTTTCTTCTTACTGAGATTTCTAGATTTCTTTCCTGTGATCTGCATCTCTAGATTCCTCTTTCCATTCTTGTTATTATCTCCTCTTGGCATAGTAACTTCACACAAATGAGGGTCTTTCACAGGGTTTGAGAGTAATACTTCTTCTCTTACTATTTCTGGAGTAGATTCTCTACTCTCCTATATGGATAAGTTCTCTAAGTCTTCTTGCATTCTTTCAAATTTGTCAGCTAGGTCTCTGGCCCATAGTTGCTTCAAATTGTCCTCTTGTTCTTTTATTAAGCGCGCTATTCTCTTAGCCATGAAATCCCTTAATTCTTTCTTTTTCTGTTCTAGAGCTTCCTCTTCTTCTTTCCTTCAGATATGATATTTCTTAATCGAAGTATTTCCTAGAAAAAGTGCAAGGGGGTCACTGTTCTCAACAAACTTAATGACCTTGAATTCTTCTTCTGTCGATTTTCCATGAGAAATCATAGGTACATGGGTATGTCTTCCAGATACGGTTATCATATTTCCTTAAAACAATCCTATTCCTCCCAATGAGAGAACCATAACATGATTTCCTAAGATTTCCCAAGTACTTTCTGTGATAATGTTCACTTGTGTTTCTGCATCCAATACACAGTTTATGTTGAAGTCTCCTATTCTTTCTTCTATGCACTCTTTCTCTTTTAAAATATTTGATAAACTGATGTCTTTGTGATCATTTAGTGTTTCTTTCATCTGCAATAATATAGCCTCTGATTCTTTCTAGTTCTTTAGCATATTCTTAGTCTCTTGGCCTTCCTCAGGGTTTTCTTATCTCATATTCATCTTTTCAACTTTAGCAATCATTCTAGGGCATTCCAAAACTTCATGGCCTATGGATTTACAACAAACACAAATAAGACCTTTACCAGGGAATTCCTTAGCAAGATGTCCCGGTCTTCTACAACTATAACAAAGAGTCAATCCTCTCTTTCTCTTAAACAATCCCCAACCTTTCCTGTATTACGCACTAGGATCACAGTGATGGACCTGCAAAAAATTGTTTCTAGGATCTTGCATCCACTTGTTAGTCCAACAATTCTTTCTATGCATAGGAATAACATATCTTTCACTATTTCTATCAGATCTATTCATATCATATCTTCTTTCTTCAAGCTGTGTCCTAGTTTTCAGACTAGGACCAAATCTATCAAAAATACCTATATCCATTCTTTTGAAACAAAAAATTCCACTTATCTTACCTTCATTAGAGAACAAGGCTTTAATATCTTACCTATTTTCTATAGATCAGACTTCTTTTCTTAGCACGGAGTTTCACAAGTCAAGTAGAGTACTGCGCACTACAACAACAGATCTATGCATCGAGCTTTCTCTTTTCTTCAGTTCCTAGCAATCATAATTTTAGGTCCCAACAACGGAACCATTTGTTGGCACAGGGGCAGACCCAGGGTTCAACGCTTCAACAACACACTAAAAAAAACCTAACTACCAGCCCTTTTGACAACACCTGCAAAGAAAATGAAGTCTCACTCAAGGTAGAGGCAAGGGGGGTTGCATGACTCAAGTGTCTACAACCTATCTAGGACACATATCTATGATTAGAATACTTAACAGAGCACTTAGTAGTTAACATTCATTAGCATTTAACCCTTATTCACATCGCAGGTAAAACCCTAATTACAGAACAACGCAGTATTCTACAAGATCTAACACGTCCAAGCACTTAGCACATAGAAAGAGAATAGATCTAGCATTCATTCACATTACTAAGCACTAAGATACTATATCAGATGCATCTAACATACATAAAAATGAAAACACTAAGCAGAAATCACATCAATCACACAAATCAACCAGAACACATGATATACGTGGTTCACCCCCATTGATGGGCTACGTCCATGAACTCTTCATCTTCTTTATTATCTTCTGTCAATCTCCTTACATGCACAGAGCCTCAAAAGCAACTTCGCATAGGACAAGAGATCTGCGCACACCTCACCAAATCCTCCTTCCCTGAGTTAGGTCACAACACAAATCCTTATTACACAGTCTTCTCATAAGCTTATTACAATCACTTTCACTTAGCTCTGCAAGTCTTAACACATAATATGCACAAAGCCTCTAACTCTTCACTCAACCGATTCTACTGGGTCTCTCTACTAATGCGTTCTTACATCGCCTAGATATCTATTTATACATTAAAAATGGGGCCTAAACATGGGTAAACCCATGGGTTGACATCCCATGCCCATTCCATAAACCTTACTCCCAAAAATACCACAAAAGGAGTCGAGATTCCGCAATCTCTGCTTCACCTGGCGCTGCGTCTTCGACCAGCCTGTCGAAGTCCCCAAAATTAGTCAAACATGACCAACGTTTCCACAAAACCTGGTCAAGGGCCAACATAAGGGGTGATAATTATGTAAAAAATCCAAGAATGTCAGTCCAAGATCAAATAAAGAACCCTCCCCAAGAAAAAAAAGTGAGGTTTGAAAACACTGATAATCAACAAAGACAAAGGGTTCCTAGGAAACCAATCCCAAATGCAGTTGTTCTGGATTATATATATGACGATAAAATAGTTGAAAAAGGAAATTATTATTTACTTGATGAAAGTTTTGAAATTGTACAGACAGAAGGATGTGAGATGTCCATGTATATATTTGAAGAAAGCAACAATGACCCTAACTTGCAAGATAATGTTTCCCAAACACGAGCGTTTGTAAATAAAAAAAAAAATAAAGATTATTTTGAAAAAGAAAAGGAAAGAATTAAAGAAAAATATAAAGAGAAGGTGAATGGGAAAGAGGCCAATAAAAATAACACTAGAAGCAAGAAGCAACACTTGGTGTCAAACCATCCCCAGATGAAATACAATGTTATAGAGGATCTGAGTAGGCTAAGGAGAAATATTCCTTTTACAGAAGTGGTAAATATCCCTCAACAAAGGGACAATATTTTGAGATTTTTGGATGATCCATCTAGAAGAATGGAGGTTGTTGTTATAAGTCCAAAGCAAAGCCATAACAAATCAACCATCAAGTTGAGAGGTAAAGTCCCACCTTTTTATATTTCAATTGAAAATCATGATGTTGCACTTCATAATTGTTTAGTTGACACTGGCGCGACCAATAATATTATTTCATTGGAGGTCATGGAGGAATTGGGTATGAGATGAACCAAATATCATGAAACAAGTGAAATAATATATGAAATTAATTCCAGAAAGGTGCCAACTTATGGCGAAATCAAATATTTTTATGCTTAGATCATGAAAACTCCCCATATTATTACAATTTTCAATATTGTTGTGGTAGATGTTTGTTGGTCACTATAATTGCTTATTTAATTAAACAATCAAGTACTACATAAATTGTCAACCCAGGGAAGTTTGTTTATTTCAAAGGTAATCACACACTATATATGCTCAATCTCAAAAGCAACCTAGAGTTATAGTAAAAACATATTAATCATACTTTTCCTTGAACAAACTGAAGTTCTAACTTGAATTACAGAAAAGCAACCTACCTATTGCAGAGATCAAAGTTTAAAGAAATGATTAATTAAAGAATCCTAGATTACATTTAAAATAACAACAAAATGCTGCAACAGGAAAGACCAACTATCTTGTAACAGAGAACAGGACCCTATTCCCCAAGCATGAATCTTCATCACCTATTTCCGATCATCACACTTCATGAACTCATTGCTTAACTGAAATAATTGGCACATACTAAAGGCTAACTATCTCTAACAGAGAACATGACCCTATTCCCTAGGCAGGAATCTTCAACACCTGTTTCTGGTCATCACACTTTCATAAACTCATTTCTAATTGTAATGATTGACACACACTGAAGGCTATCTATCTTTTAACAGAGAACAGGACCCTATTCCCCAAGCAGTAATCTTCAGCACCTGTTCTCGATTATCACACTTTCATAAATTCTCCAAACATGAATGGTAACTAGAATGATTAACAGTTACCCAAGCATGAATCATATGAAAACAATGTAACAACCAGTAAAGCAGAGTCTCAACAAAATAGAGTTTAGTAAAGTAGTGTTTCAACAAAACATAATTTAATCAAGGTATGAACCAAAATGACACTAACACGCTACAAAGCTAACGAGTGAATCTTGTGAAGAAGGTGGGCCCTCCCTTCTCACAAGATTCCCCTAGAACGAAAGGAACTAGAGAGAGATGCTCAGAACAATCTTTTATTCATATATCAACTGTGTTACATTATAATCTGAAGTAAAACACGTCCCTCTCTGTAAATCCTTTCTTAGTTAAGAAGAAGTTCCTCTCTAATGATGATTTCCTCTTATTTAAAGAGGAGAATCCTCTCGATACAATTTGATCATCAGATTACATTTGCACATCTGAATCCTATTCTTAGTTAGATTTGATTTCTATACTAGAATAGGATATCCTAGTCTCCTGTAACAGAATGCTATTACAAGTGCTGAGTGAGGTGTTGCTGTTGTGGCTGGAGTAATAGCTTCTTTATTTGTCTTCTTGTTACAACTATTGTATGTTGTTTCAGCATCGCAAATCACGGGCTGTTTCAGCCATGGGATTTGCATTCTGACTGTTTCAACAACTTGGTCTCAGGCAGCAGCGATGGTTAATGCTAGCACAAGGTGCGACTGTTGTGGTCAATGTAATAGTTTTGTGTTATTGTTTCAAAATCGTAGACCACGGAGGGTGTAATAGCTTCTTCTGTGTGAGTTGTTGTTTCAACATCGTTGACCACCGACTGTGTAACAACTTCTTCTATGTGATTTGTTGTTTCAGCATCGTAGACCACAGAGAGAGTAACAACTTCTTCTGTGTGAGTTGTTGTTTTAGCATCATAGTCCACAGACTGTTTCAGCCATAGGGTTTGCGTGCTTTAACTGTTTCAGCAACAGACCTCAATGCTAATCTGTAGTTCGAACTGTTTCAGCACTTATACATTTCTGATCAATGGTTAAGTACGAGAGTAATGTAAAATTATATGCAAAAAAGATTAAACATATAGTAAAGAGAANGTGATCATGTGAGTTTAAATGTGAGTGAAACAAAGGGTGTAAAGGTAGAAAAAAGTGTGAGCAAAAAGGTACATTGTATGGTCCTAACATCCCCCCCAACTTAAAATGTTGCATGTCCTCAGGGAACTTCACTTTGAATCAGAATCTGAACACTGACTCTGAGCGTGCAAGTTACTCAAGCAGTAGCTATGGAAGGTGATGTTTGTTGGAGCTATGAACCCTTGAACGCATTGTAACCTTTTCCAAGATGCTATTTCATCCTTCTTGGGCAACTTATAATGAACTTGATATTTCTCTGTTGGCATCCAAAGGATAGAAAAATGAAACTGATACCCTATCCAGCTTTCAACACATTACTGAACACACTTGATGTAGCTAGGTACCCTGGAGATTACTATCTCAAGATTGGTGGGGCTAAAAGGGTTGTGTTCCTGTCTTTTCTCAGCAGATTGTTGCCAAAATATGTTATTTTCCTGTAGGGCAACAATCTCTGTGGATTTAATGAAATGTTGACACTCCTGAAACACTGATGCCTGTAATTGCTAAATGTGTTGAGTCATCCCTGGTTTCTTTAAAAACTGATAATATTCTGTAACAAAGGTGGTAGCATTTTGTGGTTCTGGCCTTATCCAGAGAAGGCGGTTATCCTCGTTATGCTTGGCAGCTAGGAAGTCATCCTGCCATATAATCTAATTGTTGAGGAAGGAGGTGAGTGCCCGAATCTAGATGTCACCGACAAGAGGGTTAAGGTTAAGCTGTCGGTTCTCGGGGATGGCCTCATTATGAAAATATGCCTCATAGAGGAGGTGTTGATCCATAGCAGAGGATTCTGCAAAGGTTTTAACAAAATCTGCTGGATTTAACACTGCACGGGGTGTGCCTTCTTTGATTGATTTGATCTGAAACCATGTAAGTCGTTCCATGAGGAATAGAGAGTAATTACAGGATGGTTTCCTTGCAGCCAATAACTTTTGTGCCAAGTCAAATATTAGGAGCAATCTGCCTTTTAGCTCTTTATTTTGTTTCTTATAGGCATGGGATTCCTGGCGTGTTTGCTCTAAGGCTTACGAATTTGAATAGATATGGTTTATCTAGATTTGTCTGTGTTCCTGCAGGATATTGGCCTGTGTAATAGTAGACTCTTTTTTCCATTTGCCTATTATTGCCTGCTCATCCCATGGCTGAGTTTGTGTTTTAGTGTTGCAAGTAGTAGGTTGAGTTAGGGTCTGAGTGGCTTGTTCCACAAAGGTGTGGATATTAATCTGGCTAGGAGGGGTAGATTCATCAATAGGCAATGTTTGTACTGCTTTATTAACAAAAATAGGGGCTTCAGATTTGAAAATTGTTGTAGGCCAGGGTTCAGTCTTAATTTTGGAAGGTCCTGCTGGTTCTTGTGCACCAGCAGGGTGTTCTTCTTTGACTGCAAAAGTCGAAGGTGTAGGGGAAGCTCCTGGCATTAGAATTTGAATTACTTTGTAGCCTGCTTGATAATAAATGTCCCCACATTGACTGCACATGTATTCTCTACATGGATTCTCTGTTGTAGTTCCCTCTGACATGGTTGCTATGCGAGCTAGGGTGTACAAGTTAAGTTCCTTCTCATAGGCTTCCTTTTCCATGGCTAGATCTTGCTTATAGGATTCCAGTTCAGACCTTAGGAACTCATTTTCTTGTAGGACTGAGGCCATTGTTGGTTCTGGTTGAGGGGTGACTGGTTCTTGTGTAGTAGTCACAGTAGCATTAGCTGGTTCTTTTGGAGCAGCTACAGGATCAGCAGCTGATTCTTGTGTTCCAACTTCTTGATGTAAAGAAAGTAATGTTGCAACACCCTGGGTCTCTGATTCCTATGTCTCAATAACAATATCAGCAGCTGGTTCTTGTGTTTCAGCTGTAGCTGGTTCTTGTGTGATAGCTATAGTTGGTTCTTGTGTTTCACCCACTGAATGAGTAGCTGGTTCTTGTGTTTTAGCTACTGGGTTTGAAACGGATGATGTCACAACATACTGGGCCTCTGGTTCTTGTGTTTCAGTGCCCGTGGGTGGATTAGGTAAAGATTCCAGAATTTGGGATGTTGGAGGTGTACGGGGTATTAGTTGGATGGGTTGGGGGTTTAGGGCAGTGGCGGTAGTGGTTGCCCTTGTTGAGGTCCTTGTTCATTTTCTTTGCAAAAAGGGCAGAAAGAAAGGAATTTGATTTCATTTACAAGGGGGTTTTTCCTCAATGATGGGATAGGGAGAATTGTCTGGTTCAGAATCATCGCTAAGAATAGGAAGGGCAAGAGTGGATGATTCTGGTAAAATGTAGGGTGGGATTGGTATGGTAGGGGGGTTAATTGGATTGATTGGGTTTGTAGGCAGACTATTAGGTATTTCTGGAGAGTCTGGAGGGTTTTGTGGTTGCTGTCCCTGAAGGTTTTCAGGAATTTCAACAGATTCTTGGGGATCTATGGGTGGGTTGTTTAGTCGAGGGTTTTTTTGGGTGAAACCCTTTTGGATAAGTAGTTGGACGAGATGATGATGGGTGAGTGAAAGAGTGGGATCTTTAGCCTTTTTACAGTAGTGAGACATATTTTTAAGACATATGAGCAGATAATAAGGAATGTTGACCAATCTAGCATGTCGTAAATGAGACAATAGGACAAAATCATGCTGGTAGACTACCTGATATCGACCTTCATAGGTAAGGTAGTGCTTGACAAATTTGAAACTTCCAACCATGGAGGCGACAACGAGATGAGTCGGACACCCTGAAATTTAGGCTCAATTTGTTCCCCTGGCAAGAGGAAATCCTGTTGGGCATTAAGAATGATATGTTTGCGGCTGAACATGCGAATGCCATTGGTAGGGAGACCCGAAACCTGTGCTATATCCTCTTCTGTAACTAAAATCCAAACCCCTTGAACAATGGAATGATCTTCTTGGAGATTTTGAGCAAATTGGAGAACCTGTTGTTGATCAAATCCCTGGAGCCTCTGAAAATAACCGAGCCATCCTGCCTGCAGAAAAATTTGATAGGCTTCTGGATACAGTTCTAACAGGGCTGTCGTGGTGGGTTTGTAACGTATAACAGAGCCTCCCATATCTAACAACTCAGTAAAACACACCGTCAAAGAGTCGAGTAACAACTTTTATGCAGAGTGAGTTTTCGGGTGAAGGCATGCAAATGGTGGTGAAACAAATGAAAGGATGGTAAAAAGGAATGACGGTGGTTGACTCGTGTGAAATGATGGTATAAGATTACGATATCCCCTCCCCCCTTTAAGTACGACTGAAATAATGAGTTGTAATTATGATTTGCGATCTTCTCATTAATTTTAGCTTAATTGTATTTACATATAAAATTTACATACCTCATCTTTACCTTTTATTCGTACTTTAAACAACATATAGTGCCAGTCCATAATAATTCTGCAGCAGCGTGGCAGAGACTTTTGATTTGTTAGAGGAATTGTATCAAGGATTTGTTTGACTGGAAAGACAAAATTTAGTATGAGAACGCAAGGCTTATTGACAGAGAATGCTGAAAAGTTGGTGTTTCATCAACATAAGGAAGGGCGAAACAATTGTTGAACGGTGTTGTTTCATCAGCGGGGAAAAAATGTGAAGAATTGTTGAACAATAATGTTTCGGCAATGGGAGAATGGTGAAAGGTTGCTGACAGTGGTGTTTCAGCAATGGGAAAATGTGAAGAATTTTGGAACAGTGATGTTTCGGCAATGGGAAAATGACGAAAGGTTGTTGAAAGTGGTGTTTTAACAACGGGGAAATGTGAAGAATTTTGGAATAGTGATGTTTCGAAAATGGGAAAAGGGAAAAAGGTTGCGGACAGTGGTGTTTTAGCAATGGGGAAAATGTGAAAAATTGTTGAACAATGGTGTTTCAGCAATGGAAAAAGAAGGGTGAGAAATTGTGGAACGGTGGTGTTTCGGCAGTGGAACAATGGTGTTTCAACAATGAAGAAAGAGCAAAAAGTTGTTGAACAGTGGTGTTTCAGCAATGAAGAAAATGGAGAAAAGTTGTTGAATAGTGGTGTTTCAGCAATGGGGAAGCTTGCCTCTTCTTGAAGTAGGATCGTCCTTTCTTAGTAGGCCTATGCTTTGATCGGGAATCTGCAAAAATTGATTGTAACATGGTATTTCTTGATAGGGATTATTAGTAAATGAAATCTAATCTAATACTAAAGAAATTAAATTAAAAAGAATTAATTGCAATGAGGGGTATAAGGCCCCTCTAAAAAGAGGTAATGAGAGTCTCCCACACATGTGGCCTTAAAATCTTCTTTGGAAATAGGGTGCTGGTACAGATGGAGCCGATGACCATTTGCAAGTAACGGTGTTTTAGAGTCATCAATTGTGAGGAGCCTTACTGTTCCATTGGGGAAAACAGTGTCTACTTCGTAAGGTCCAAGTCATCTTGTACATAGTTTCCCTTGAAATTCTTTGAACCGAGAGTCATACAGTAGGGCCCAATTACCTTTTTGGAACTTCTTATGCTTGATAGTTTTGTCATGCCATTTTGATATTTGTTGTTGAATCATGGTTGTCTGATGAATGGCATCTAGTCTTTTTTCATCTAGTTCATTAAGCTGCTGCAACCTGGCTGTCTGTGCATCGGTCAAATCAAGGTTGACAGCTGAAGCAGTCCTTAAGGTTTTGATTTCAAATTCCATAGGAAAAACAACACTCTTTCCATAAACTAATTCATAGGGAGAGAATCCTATAGTATTTCTCCAAGTAGTTTTGTAGGCCTATAATGCTTTAGGGAGCCTATGAGACCAGTCCTTTCTGTTTTCCTTCGTTTTTGTGAGAATGGCTTCTATTACTTTGTTTGTGATTTCCACCTATCCATTTGCTTGGGGGTGGTATGCTGTAGTCATTCTATGCTGAATGTGATATTTTTGAAGAGTAGCTTTAAAACCATGAGAAGTGAAAGGAGGTCCCCCATCTGTAACTAATTCTCTTGGCACTCCAAATCTGATGAAGATGTCTTCAAATAGGAAATCTATAACTACTTCTTTAGTCGCTCTATGGAGTGCTTTAGCTTCTACCCATTTGGTCATATAATCTGTGCAGACCACTATGTAAACTTTTTTATTGGATGGGGGGTTGATGGGTCCTACAAAGTCTAAGGCCCATCTTTCAAATGATTTGAGTACTATCTGGGGGTTTAATGGAACTTCATCTCTATGATTAGGTTGGCCCATTTTTTGGCAGCTATCATAGGCTTGAACATATTTCTTTGCATCTTTAAAAAGTGAGGGCCAATAATACCCCATCCTGAGAATTTTATGTGTTGTTCTCTTATAAGCAAAATCCCCTCCACAAGGGCCATCATGACAAGCTTTTAGTAAATCATAAACCTCATCTTCTCTAATACACCTTCATATTTCTTGATCAAGTCCTGTATGGAAAATACACCCACTTATCCAACTATACCGAGCACTTTGTTGAATGATTCTTCTTTTCTCCCGTTGGGATACATGTGGTGGTAACTTCCCTGCAACTTAGTAGTTAGCGATGTTTGCATACCAAGGTGAGTGAGCAGATACTACAAATAGATATTCATCAGGAAAGGAATCATCTACTGGGGTATCATCTTCAGGTGTTAACCGAGAAAGGAAATCAACAACTACATTTTCTTTTCCTGGTCTATCTACAATTGTAATATCAAATTCTTGTAATAATAGTAACCATCTGGTGACTCTAGTATTTGTGATAGGTTTTTTCATTAGATATTTGATAGCTGAGTGATCAGTATGGACAAGAGTAGAGTAGCCAATGATGTAATGTTGAAATTTATTAATAGCATAGATAACTGCTAAGAATTCCTTTTCGGTAATTGTATAGTTAAGTTCAGTAGGAGTCATATTCTTGCTAATGAAGTAAATAGCATAAGGGAGATGATTTTCTTCTTGTCCCAAGACAAATCCTATTGCAGTATCTGAAGCATCAGAGGATATGTGAAAGGGAAGTGTCCAATTAGGTCCTCTTAGAATAGGGGTTGTAGATAACTGATGTTTAAGTGTATTAAATGCTTCCTGGCAAGAATTAGTCCATTTGAATTCAACATTTTTCATCAGTAACACAAATAGGGGAGAAGCTATTTTGGAATTTTTTTTGATAAATCTTCTGTAGTATCCAACATGTCCTAGAAAACTTCTTACCTCTGTTTGGGTTTTGGGAGTAGGAAGATCTTTAATGACTTGTATCTTGGATGGATCTACCTGAATTCCTTGAGATGAGATAAAATGTCCAAGCACTATTCCTTCACTCATCATCATATGAC
>JASDQU010502182.1:80089-95571 GCA_032191745.1 Picea mariana | reverse complement strand
GAACCGAGAAACCAAGTTCCTTCTAGCTGAGCCTCCACAACTTCAATCCTCCACCAAAGGCAAGCTCATAGAAGGGATACAATGAGGTTCTCCATCAATAAGGGAAGAGCTTGGGGGATGAACACTGTGTTCATACCTAAATGACAAAGGGATGCAGACTCAATATGAAGTAAATAATTTCTCCAGAGTAACTTTTCTCTCAAAATTGAATTCTTTCTCCTTTTTCCATAGCTCAAAATTGGCCCATTTATAGCCTTCAAAATGGAACTGAAGGGTCGAGTCAGAACGTTTCCAGTATATGAAAGGCCAAGGATCAGAGATTGCCTGTCATGACATGGAAACCCAACATTTAATTTTCATTTTCTGGCACAAATCCTGATGTACGCGGGCTGTAGTGGATCAACTTATGTATACACTTGTTGTATAGTGTGCAATATGCGTATAAGTGGAAAAATATTATTTTTTTCTTTGGATTTTATCAACAGGGAAAATAAGTTTGCATAGGGAAATGGAACAAGGCCCTCTATGCAAGATTGCATAGGGTGAGGAAAATATTGCTATAACAGATCCCCCCTAATGTGTGAGGTCAAAGGAGTATTTTTGATGGTCGAAATACATTATAAACAAACCAAAATTCGAGTGGTAGGGAACCAACTGGATGAACTAGCTGCTCATTACATTCTGCATTGACTTTGCATACATGGATGCCAATAAAATTACACTACAGTTCCATGTGAAAAATATACCAAATAGGTGTCCATGGCCATGAATAGGAAAATACAAATGCGGTTACATGCTAATAGCTGTCATAGTCATGAACAAGGCCTAGTAGAACCAATATCAAAACCAATATGAAGATATCTGTATACCATGGAGTAAAATATGATCTCCCATGATCACTGAAGTTATATAGGTACTGGTCCAATGAAAAGGAAGCAACAACTTAGGAAAGCTGTGACCACATAGTGATGTCTTCAAGTCTTCTACACAATCTGCCAAGGGTGCAACTCTACATTATGTGAATAAAGGAGTTGAGGTCAAACACAATGAGACATCATTTGATTACCGATCATTGATGTATACCATTAAAAAATGTGAGATAGCCTACCGATAATGAAAGTAGGTATCAAGGGACCGAGTACATTATTACAAGTGTGAATAAAGGAGTCAGTTTTGAACACCTAAAGAATCCATTGATCATGAGACATTTATGTATTCCCAACTGTTGATGGCGAAAGAGCCTGCCATTAATGACTACAAGCCTCAAGGTACTCATAAGACTCTAGGTACCATTTCTATAATAAATGGGATGAAGTCGATGGAAAGAGACCCACTGAAAGGAGAGCATTAAGAAATCTCTCATCAGTCAGCACGAGGTACAAAGTAGGAGCTTCATGATTTGGTGGAAATCGGACGAAGAAAATTTTCATGAACCAAAGATCATGTGTGTCTTTCACGTGTGACAAGTGCAAGCAGTACACAAAAAATACCCTATGAATAGAAGCCAATGATGAAAACTGCTGACAAAGGCAAGGAAACCACCAATAAGGCTAATGGAATCCAAGACACTACACGAATCCCAATGTGTGAATAGATGTCTTGCCGTCGAACACAAGGGAAACCACCCAATCAACGACCAATGATGAAATTTTGACTGTGGGGTTCAAGGTTACCTACCAATGATGAAAGTAGGGCCAGGGTGCATAATATGAATACAATATCATGTGATTCTGAGACAAACTAAGGGTATGGACGACATGCAAAGTCAAAAGTTCTGAGGATTGGCCGACACAGGTTGATAAGCTTCCTTTGAAGAAGAGAATGAGACATATGGAGGACTCCGACAACATAGACCCAATGATGAAACCATGAGATGCATGAGGCATCATTGAAATTCTCTATAGGGACTAGAAGAGTAACCAATCAGTAGAGAAGACTCTGTAACGATTTCAACTTCCTAAGGCCATGCTAATCCCAAAATTATGATGATGAATGGACTTAATAACTTTGTGTTCTGTTCAAAGGTGACACGAATGCCATTGATACGAGATAATACTCCCTTTGTTACACCTCAATATTACTCACTTTTATAAGTGTCATAAGTGTCGCATGATCCTCTCAACTGTCGCAAGTGTCACAAACATCAAACAAAGCATACTGCCATGATGCCGACACCAAGGAGACATCTAGAATAACTCAGACACTTGATTTGGAGGAAGGAGAATGATTAACTGAAGTCAAGGAACTCTTATCACCTAAAAGGAGCTCTCAAACAAGGGTTTATAAGGTGAGCGCTCCTCTGTATCAGCCTTAGGAGCATTGGGGCTCCCCTATAAGGTCTTAGGGAGCCTTATAATGCTTATCTGCCCCTTTGAAGGAGCGCTATCCATCCTTGGAGTGCTGGCACTCCCCTCTAGCTTCCTAGGGAGCAATATAGTGCCCTGAAGCCCCTTTTGAAGGAGCGCTGTCTAATCTGAGGTAGTAGTTGGTCCGTTGAGGAGAATAAGGAGAGGATATTTCAAGTTTGGAAGGCAGTTGCATTCAAGTTCTTGGTTCCATTAGGAGATCCCTGATCTAAGGAGGGGATTCCTCAACTTGTTCTAAAGATAACTCAAGAGGTTAAGCCTCTCTTAACCTATATAAGCAGGCTCTATGATGGTGATAAGGGGGGGAAGAATTGCTAGCATGAAACCTATGATCTCATAGGAAACACACAGTCAGCCAAAGGAGAGTGATCATTGAAGCTGCTATCATCCAAGTCATGGATCTGTCGAGCAAGGGTTAGACAAAGGGGACTTGACGAAGCTGTTGCATTCACATCTATGATTGTAAGTACTGCTGTCGTTATTCTCATTAATATGACATGCTTGGACTGTTTCTTTCTAGTTTGTGTCTGATCTTACATAAACTTATCATTGATAGATAGATATATTTTCAAGCTAATATCAATATAGTAGGAAGTGTTCGTACTTTGTTTGTCTACAAGACTCATCGAGGAGCGAAAGATTGGAGCTCAACTCGGAGCGTGCAGGGACAAACGTCGATAAAAAGGTACCTCTCTTCTCCTTCTTTCTCATGTATTAGTTTGTATAGATTTGAAAGGAAGTCAATGTCCACGCTAAGCACTTTCTATATTAGAGTAGGGTCTAGCTCTTTGAGGCAATCTACCTGTACGCAAGGAGATTTTCCTACAACAGAAACTGGCGACTCCACTGGGGATTCCTCAAATCGAAACTTCTTGTTTTGATTTATCCTCATATACCTTGTCTTACCCCTTGATTGTTTCAGACCTAGTCACTCCTTTTTGATTGATTTCATGAGCTGATTGACTCCCTACCCCATCACACTCAGCCTAATTGTCGAGACTAAACTGCAATTTTTGGGTTTTTTGACACTTTTAGGAGCTTTTTGAACCTGGTGCCCCTGTCTCTATGTTAACAGAGTACTAGCACACCCTGAGTGCCTTACACAGAGCGCTATAATGCTCCTTGCCCTTGACAACAAAGCGACAACCCTCTTTTGGCCAAAAAACCTTCTAGAATTGCTCTTTTCAGAGTTTTATCTCTGGTTTCACTTGCTGAGTTACCTTGTGAGTCAATGCTTCTTCCTTTCCAGCTTTGACACCTGTCTTCTTGAAGAACGAACATCTTACTATTTGGATTTTGTATCCTTCTTCACTATTGTTGTTGAGTTTTTTTGCTGTTTGGAGTTTGAAACCCATACATTGTCTTTCTCTCTTTTTTAACTGAGTGAAAAAATTTGGCGAAGGTCATCAAAGGCCTACAAATCTCTTCATTTGGTTTTAGTTAAGATCATTGTTCTTCAACATTTCTTTTGGTGTGAAGTTCTTGATTTTTCCTTGATTATTTCTTTTCTTTCGCTTCTTGTTTTGATCACAATGAGAGGGTGTATTGTTTATATGATTCTTTCTTGTGTTGGTCTGATTTTCATTGATTCAAAAAAATAATTAGCAATATGAGGATTGTTTTGAATTAATCAATATTTATATACAAACAATAAAAGATACATCTTCATGATTGATTTTTTTATATTAGAAGGTATCTCAAAAAGTTTTAGTACTACATCGAATTTGATTTGAAGAAAATTTGTTTGAGGACATTCCTTATTAGTGCTTGTTAGTGAAAAGAACTCTCTCGCTCCCTTAGATAGATGTTCATCGAAAAGAAATGATTGCTTATCATCTTTGATGCATTTTTGGGATTGAGTCATAATTCCATCCATTTCACTTCCATGCACTCCTTTTGATTAAAGAACAACCATAAAATGAACACTAATTAAAAATTATTTGGAACATTTTCTTTTCTAGGATCCTCCACCAACAGTAGACTAGGCTTAGTACTTTGGATTAGGCTGTGAGCATAACTCTCCAAAGTTTCCAAAATAAACATTATCATCCTGAGTTAGGGAGAGTCAAATCCAATTGTCGTATAAGTCTACCTGGGATCCCCCTCTCACATAGGGGTTACGCACGAGGTCACATTTGGGTGAGTTACAGAGATTATCCCTTCGTGGTTCAACTGTTTGTAGTGGTCGGATTGTATATTGGGGGTCACTGAAAGGTATACCCACAATGTTGAGTGGAAGCCTTTCAAGCTAATTTCAGACTTATTATCCTGCCCATACGTTCCGATCAAACTGTCGACTGTACTCGCCCAGGGGCTGACTATGAGTTGGTGACCTTAGTAGCCATAATCTTTAGGGTCTCACACAAGGTGACGGTGAAGGTAAGTCTCACTGTACCTGGAACAGACATTGGTCAAACTCACTCGGGCTCCTTGGAGGGTAAATCCACAATTACTGTGTGGAAGCTTACACCAAGGCATAAGTCCGTTAAGCAGGTTTCCATTATAACTGTTCCGCCATATCCCCGCCCCTTCTCGACTTGATCGCACGATGTTGGATTTCATCACCAACTAGTACGGTCATCAAAAGAAGGCCCTGTTTTCTTGGTTGTGATTCTTAGATTTTTTAGCATATGCTATTTCTTTTCAGTAGTTGGCCATAGATCTCTTTCACTAACTCTTTTTCACCAACATCGACCCTCCATGCCGTTCGTGGAGGCTACAGGGACTTCCTCCAGAAAATATGGAAGGGAACACCCCTTTACCCCCTCATTCTATGGAGGAATCTCCTCAACAGAGCGAGGTTCAAGATACCACAACTTCCCAAGAAGAAGTTCCCACTCCTCTGGAGAATTTTCAAATTGTTTCAGAGTCTCCGGAAGCTTTCCGCATTCCAGAGGGATATGAACCATGTGTCCTCCAACTGAATTCAGTTGGCGAATTTGTCGTCGTCAATCCTTCTGACATTCCGGCTGGGTCTCGTCAAAACCCTTTAGCCAATGATCCTTTCTGGACCACAGACATTGTTCAAAGTCCACCGCATATGGTGCAGGATCTTTATGGAACAGGGATGGGTGCTGACGCACCTATCACCTACACTGTACCCCTAAACCATTTTATCGGTACTACCATCTTTACAACCACACCGTCCATTAGTTCGAACACGTCGTCCGTTGGCCCAAGGTCTAATTTTCCTCTCCAGATGGTCCATTCTACAATGGTCCCTCACATTCTGACTACTCTCGTCGGTAATGAGGTGGTTAGCCAAGCTGCTATTGACACACCCATAACACCAAGACCTACATCATCTCTCCCTATTGGGTACAAAGCACTGAATTTTTCCACTGCCATTACTACTCAAGCTAGGTCAGGAAGTTCCATACCTATCCAACAACCCGAAGGGACCGGTCTTGGTGGTCTTAACCCATTCGGCAGTACCGGTCAGTCATTTATGTCTGGTTCTCAAATTCTGGGAACTCTACCTCAAGCTGGGGGGCATCCTCCCACTCGAGGAAAAATTCCATTTGGTGGGCACCCTTATACTAGGGGGTAGCCTCAATCCAGAGCCTACCATCAACCATATGGGAAAAATGTGTCTTCCATGCCTAATCCATGGAATATCCCTTTTCTAGGAAACCCACAATTCTCGGCAGGACACAATTCTCAAGCTCCACAACAACCCCCTTATGGACAAACACCAAATCTAGCTTATAACCCTCAAAACCCATCTRKTTATCCTCTGCTCGCACATACTTCTCAAAACACCTCAAATCCTATGTACCCTGGTCAACACCAATCTCATACAAGAGGGCCCACTAGTTACAATTATCTGCATAACCCAGTGATTGGCCCTACTGGTGTCCCCATGCCACACTAGCATTACCCACAGGTTAACCGACAACTACCTTTTCTAGCTACCTTGGACCTTCCAAAATTGTTTCGGTTGACGAATGATCCTATTTATCATTCTCCGGTTTGGCCAGCTATCCTAGCTAAACTTTCTTCTGATATCCCAAAATTTGACGAAAATTTCGGAGAAGACATAAATAACCACGTGATGAATTTCCATTTGTGGTGTTCATCCAACTCCCTCATGGACGATTCTATATGTTTGCATATTTTCCAACAAACACTTACGGGTTCCGCGGAGAAATGGTATATTGAACTACCACGTGCATCTTTTCATGATTTCAACTACCTCGCCATGTCCTTCCTCACACACTTCCAGCTACCCATTTGATACAAGACGGGTACTGAACTATTAACCTCCCTTCGTTAGACAACTTCCGTACACATCTCTGATCATATTCATAAGTGGAGATGATGACGAAGGCTAATCAAAGCAGTCATTCCTGACCAATTATTAACGGAATGGTTCACTAAATCATTGTTACCCCAGATCGCTCGTGATGTAGCCATGGGTGGAGTGGTCACCGAGGAAGAAGCTATTGCCCCGAGCTCAGTACTTAGACTTGGTCTATTCATAGTCTGGTACTCTGTACGATTTGATATCGAATGCTACCCATGCCACTAATGATCCATCCAAACCATCATCTGCTTCCCACGTGGATGGAGTTATTGGATCCGTCAAAACCCAATCTACTTCCCAGTCGACTGGAACAACTCAGCGGCCCACCTCGATGGCCGCTCCCAGCCCGACTGCACCCTCTTCTACCCCCCCTCAAACTCAAGTCTCTGAGGTGAATGCGGTTCAATCAACCCCTTCACAACAACTTGGGGGAAAGTAGAAAGCGAGAAATAAACCAAAGAAAAACAATAACAATGAACAACCAAAAAATCAACCGCAAACTCCTGCTGCCAGAAAACAACCACAAAGAAAACTGAAATTCCCATGTCTCATTTGTGGTGACAATCACTACACTTGAGACTGTCCACATCGTGATGAAGTGGCCAAAATTTTCAAGGGAAATTCACAACCCGCTATGCTTACTCAGCCTTTTCCACAGCAACAATCTTTGGTTGCTCAAACCCCCACTGCAGGGGGCAGTTCCAACCAACCCCACGATGAGGCCTCGACAAGTGCCCACATTTACATGTTTAACGACATTAATCTAACCACTCGCACAACAACATATGACACACTAGTTAAACCTGATAAGCCGAAGGCTACTAATGGTTCCGTACCATACCCGTTACCATCTTCTGTAAGTCCTCCGTCTACCAGCCCTCCATCTGGGCCACTTCAGATTGAGAAACCTTTGTTTGACTCCATCTTACGCCCTCCTAAGAGCACCATCCAGAAATTGACCTTCAATCCTAATTCACGGGCTGCCCAAATCTACAACATTGTAGAAGATTTGGCCCAAGCACCGTGTGCTATGTCCGCCTTGGAAGTTCTATAGCACTGTCCTAGCCAACATAGAACTCTCTTAGTTTCTATCGACAATTTTGATCTTGAGTCATCAAATAACCTCACGTTTAACTTGGATGATCATCAACCATGACTCTCCCACCAACTAGCTTTCCAAATCAATGTTGTTGTTCACAATCAACAAATCCACTGAACTATCTTGGATGAGGGAGCCTCTACCTGTGTCATGTCTTTAGCTTGTTGGAAAGGCTTGAAATCACCCACCCTTAACAAATCCCCTACGATGTTACACACTTTCGATGGACAAGGTTTTCATCCTCACAGACTGTTACAGTCCTTAGCCATTCAGTTGGGTGGAAAAATCGTTACCGTTGATGTTGAGGTGGTTGATGCCCCCCTCGATTACAACCTGCTACTTGGAAGAAGTTGGTTCTATGCCATGACTGCAGTCACCTCAAATTGGTGTTTCAATGTGTACAATTCCCCCATCAAGGAAAAATTGTCACTGTCAATCAACTCGATTTTTGTACACCCGACGCGCGCACCCCTATCACCAACAACATTCCTTTTTTGGGAGACCACCCAGTTATGTATGAAAGCGTTGGTGTTGGCTTGTTGAAAGATTATACCCTTATGGGTACTTTCCCTACACCACTTCGACCTACTGCGCATCATATTGCCACTGTCAATATGATTTCGACTATGCCTTATCTATCCTTGGAATCATCTGATTCTTGGATTGTACCTAGTCCTCTGGAATTCGATGTGCTCGGTGACACTATGCCACTTAGCCCAGCCGAGGCCACATACATAGCTATTCAATCTTCTTCTCCCTCTCCAAACAAACCACATTTGCTGGCACCCGATACTGCCCATGTTTTTCTCGTTAGTACAGACTCTACCGTGCCGGGGGGCATTCCTCCTTCTTCTACAAAACCTCCTCCAAGTAATGAGGCCATCCTTTTTGATTGGGGTGTGCTAACTAGACCTTGTCTTCCCTCCCACATTCCTTTCCAAATTATAGTACAGGTTTGTGGTCAGGATGTTCCTCAAACGCTGATAGATGAAGGTGCGTTCATTAGTATTTTGTCTTCTATTGCTTGGTATGCTTTGGGTTGTTCGCAGCTTGCACCAGTTACACATAATCTGTTATCTTTTAACAGAAGAACTAGTCAACCTTTAGGGATCCTTCCTCAATTTCCTGTAACTTTGGGAGGGAAAACTATCTTTATCGATGTCATGGTAGTCCGAGACCCCTTGGATTTTGCTTTACTCCTTGGGCGGGATTATGTCTATGCCATGAAAGCTATTGTATCCACTCTTTTCTGTGTGATATCTTTCCCTCACGATGGAAGAATTGTGACTATTGATCAACTTTCATTCATCGGCCCTGACTGGGTTACCTCCCTAAGTGGTTCTTATATGTAGACAGTATCACCCCCACCACATGTCAATTATGTGGCATTGTCTCCCATGACCTCAACTTCCGACGATTTGGATCCGGTAGTGGACATGGTGATTTCTTCAGTAAGATTATTGGAGCCTGATCTCCTTCCTCCTATCGCAGCCCCCGACATGTGTTCCTTCTCGAGTGATCATCTTCCATCCAGCGAATATCTCCTAGAGGCCATGGCCATGTTTTATCCATTGACATGGTACCCTTCCAAAGAATTATCCTCTTGGAAGCCATGATCAAGAAGCAACCACGAGCGTAGTTTCTCTTCTCTGTAGTAAGCTCGTTAAAAAATGAAACAACAATCTGGGGATTGAACCTGGAACCTTGAGCATAGTTATTTTCCTGTGTCAAGATCATTAAAAAATGAAACAATCACCTCTCCCTTCAAGTTGAGTCTTTCGCCAGATCTCGTGGATGTCCAGTCGAGTCTTTCGTTAGGTCTCGTTTTTGAACCTTCATTTCATCCACCTATATCTTTTTTCTCCATCTAGCACATAAATTGGTGAAAACCTCAAAGTCAATGAATGAATTGAATCTTGGGGGGCATGTCTCCAGCCTTTGATGATCATTCTGGAGCTAAGCCACCAGCTTTCAAGCTGGGGGCATACTGAGCTTAGTATTTGTTCTTTTTCGTGCTCGTAAATACATGAGAAAGCATTCGGGTAGACTTTTATCTCTTTTTCGGACCCGCATGGACACATGAAAAAGGAACCCCCCTGGAGTCATCTTTAAACCCTTTTCAGACTCTCTAAATATGAAAATATTGTCGAGTGACCTTGCTTCCTTTCACACTCGTTAAAAGGTTAGAAAGGGCGTCTTTCGAGCGATAGTTTATCTCTTTTTCGGTCTCATTAGACTACTGTACGAAAAAGGAACTGAGAGAGTTCTCTTTTAAGTGTTTTTCCAAACTCTATAATCCTGAAAAACCTTCGAGTTTTCTGTCTTTGGACTCGCTAAATCACACATTGACAGGCCCATACGGGATCAAACCCTTACTTCTTCCGGTTCATTAAACAAAGGAAGAGGAACTTACCGAAGGTGAGTTATATCGAGCATGTGTTATCCTCCTTGAGCTCATTAAATAAAAAAGAGGTACTCATCTATCTGGATGGGGGAAAAAATTGAAAGAAGCAAGCCAAGCAATCTCTTGAGAACATTATCAAGAAATTCTTAGAGTTTCCCTTGAACATGGCACTTTGTCATATGCATGCATTATAACCCGCTGAACCTCTGCACTGAGTCAATCCTTTGAGTTTCTTTCACTTCTTTGGATCACCCGACGTAAGTCACAACATCCACTTCATATTCAAGTTTTGGTCCATGTCATGTTTCTACTGTTGTGCCTCAGTGTTCAAGGGAAGTACCTGCCTCTAGAGTCAGCCATCCCAAATATCTTGACTCAAACCCCGTGTCAGTCCATGTCCATTTGATCCACCAATTACATCTCTATGTCTGTTTCATGTCGTTTATGGGGGATACATCAAGGCCCTCCTTCGACGAGCCTATTCCTTTCGACTTCGGCACGTTATCCAGGAATTAGGCTTAGAAACCAGTTAGTACTTTGGGACCTTCATGCCTCAATCGCAGGCCTCCTCACATTCAACAGTAGGTTTACATCATTGACCTCTAATCGGATGATTCCATGGATGTTCGACTCCAGATCATCCATTCACATTCGTTGGAATGTACTAAGGTACCTTGGGAATCATTGACATTAATGGTGATCTCCCTCACACTTGTTAACGGTTTACATCATTGACCAGTAATCGAGTGGTTTCTGCCATCTTTGACATCAGGACATCTATTCACATGGTTAGAATCGTACCACATTGGGATCGGAAAGAAGACCCTGGGTTGAGTCATCACTTTGATATATACTTTGCCCAGGTTGCGAAGGAGTTTCTATTGGACAAATGATGCATACACTGTTACATAGATCCACTTTGTATTGGTTGTGGCTATGTCTTGTCACCTCATAGATTCACTGTGTATTCTTCATGGCTACAATCAGTTCAGGTCATCAGAGTATAGATCCACATTGTATTCCCAGTGGCTATTCCTTTTCATCAATATAATTATGGATCCCCAGTGTATTTTATGGCGGCCATATCTCACAAGTCTTGATCACCCAAGCATAGGTATGCGTGCCTTGGGTGTTGAAATATGTCATGATATTTGTTGGATGTTTGTGTGCAGCTTTCGTCAGGTTCTTTGAGTCTATGCCCTTGCTTGAAAGTCTACCAAGCATTTTAGTTATCAGTTCGCATCTTCTAACTTCATACTTTGGGGGGAAATCTGTTACACCTCAATATTACTCACTTTGATAAGTGTTGTAAGTGTCGCATGATCCTCTCAACTATCGCAAGTGTCACGTGTCATTCACAAGTGTCGTAAACATCAAACAAAGAATACTGCCATGATGACGACCCCAAGGAGACATGTAGAATAACTCAGACACTTGATTTGGAGGAAGGAGAATGATTAACTGAAGTCAAGGAACTCTTATCACCTGAAAGGAGCTCTTAAACAAGGGTTTAGAAGGTGATCACTCCTCTGTATCAGCCTTAGGAGCGCTGGCGCTCCCCTATAATGTATTAGGGAGAATTATAATGCTTATCTACCCCTATGAAGGAGCGCTATCCATCCTTGGAGCACTGGCGCTCCCCTCAAGATTCCTAGGGAGCGCTATAGCGCCCTGATGCCCCTTTTGAAGGAGCACTGTCTAATTTGAGGTAGTAGTTGGCCCGTTGAGGAGAATAAGGAGAGGATCTTTCAAGTTTGGAAGGCAGTTGCATTTGAATTCTTGGTTCCATTAGGAGATCCCTGATCCAAGGAGGGGATTCCTCAACTTGTTCCAAAGATAACTCAAGAGGTTAATTCTCTCTTAACCTATATAAGCAGTCTCTATGATGGTGAGAAGGGGGGGAAGAATTGCTAGCATGAAACCTATGATCTCATAGGAATCACACAGTCAACCAAAGGAGAGTGATCAGTGAATCTGCTATCATCCAGGTCATGGATATTTCGAGCAAGAGTTAGATGAAGGGGACTTGACAAAGCTGTCACATTCACATCTATGATTGTAAGTACTGCTGTCGTTATTCTCATTAATACGACACGCTTGGCCTGTTTCTTTCTAGTTTGTGTATGATCTTACATAAACATCTCATTGATAGATAGATTTGTTTTCAAGCTAATATCAATAGAGTAGGAAGTGGTCGTACTTTTTTTGTCTACATGACTCATCAAGGAGCGAAATATTGGAGTTCAACTCGGAGCGTACAGGGACAAACGTTGATAAAAAGGTACCTCTCTTCTCCTTCCTTCTCATGTATTAGTTTGTATAGATTTGAAAGGAGGTCAGTGTCCACGTTAAGAAATTTCTGTCTTAGAGTAGGGTCTATCTCTTTGAGGCAATCTACCTGTCCATAGGGAGATTTTCCTACAACACCCTTCCCACCCATTTTTTTTTGTTTTTTCATAGAAAAATGAATGCTATGATACATAGGAGGAAAAGAGTTTTGCAAGTAAGAAAAACTAGTTCCAGCAGTGGAACATACCTATGCTTAATGTAGGGAAGTGCATGTGAGAGATGGAAACTTGGGGGAATGTTCCCTCCTAGGTATAGGGTGTCAAATTGCGAAGGATATAAACAAGGGTCTTCTTGGTTGACGATGCAAAACTACTGAGGAAAACGATTTATAACGCAAAGCGAGAACCAGTTATAGGCTCAATACTGCAAGAAAGGGCATGAGATGCAATCACAACTTAACGCCAAAAAATGTCCTTTTTTATGTCTTTTAGTCTAGTTGGTGTGAAAAAGGGATAAACTTGTGGCAAATAGACGTCTTTTCAAAACCAATTTATGAGTGTGAAAAAGACAAGTTCACTCGACGATCTTTTCACTTTTTGATAACAAGTCAAAAAAGAGCTTAACTAAGACTCACGACCTTTCAAGTCTAATTTAACGAATGTGAAAGAGACAAATCACTCGACAATATTTTCACTTTTTAAAGACGCGTTGGAAAATAGATTAAACTAAACTCGTTTGGGAGTCCTCGGGGTATAAGGCTGCATGTTTATGAGTGAGAAATGAGTCTCAACATCAAGTCATGTATTATCTATTAGGGACTCCCAGTCCTATGGAAAAATCTCTGCATGGGCACCAAATGTAGTAGGGAATCTAACTAGGGCACCCATGTTCGGTAAGTCTCTACCACTTGATAATGACACAACTTATAGCAGATGGAAGTTTTTGTGTCACAACAAATGGGTTCCTATATAAGTCATAAAAGTGACAACTATAGGATAATGCGAAAATGCATAATGGAGTTGATACCTATCCTATATGATGGGTAATGAAAATACCTGCTTGTGGCGATGAACATCCGACATAACATAGAAATCCGCAAGAAACCTGGGTTAAAACTGCAAAAACCAACTCAATCTACCTTTGTATCAGTCCATTAGGTGAAAAAATGGCTTAAAACTATAGAAAGTGGGTATAAATAGTTTATAAATAGTAAAAAAATTACTATACCATTTTTATTTTTTACCCAACTAGTGCAAATTGGACCAAAATACCTCCGAGATTCAAATGATGATTGCAGGAGCATCAAGAAATGAATTCAATAACAGTCTAGATCAGGTAAATATACTTCCCTTCCTCTTTAATTTCAGTGGATTAAATTTTTGAATTAGGTTTCAAATTTTTAGTTATTGAGGGTGCAAAATGTGAATTTTGGTGTACGCGTGCTGTCTTCAATCAAGTCACGTATATGATGAGTTATACACTCCTGTTTAAACTACAAGAAGCATATATCAAGCCCTATACGTGACTGTAATTGGAGTAGACTATGTACAAGATTGCAAACAATAATTTTCAAGGGTTCTAACTCAAATTTTGATCTGTCCTTGGCAGGATGATTCTTGAATGGAGAGAGAGAGAGAGAGCACAAGGAGGTCAATGCTACTGTAGATTGAGATCCGAGGGCCCAAATGGCCTTAAAGAGATGTGGCTTGTATAAATTTTGGGAGCTCAAAGGAGTGAGAGCCCAGGTGAGGTTGCTCGAGATGCTTGTGGGTTATTGGGACCTTGAGAGTGAAAGATTCAATCTCGATGGGCAACCATTGAGAATTGAAGTAGAGAAAATTTACTTTTTGACTGGTCTATCATGTCGGGGAGAGTTTTCAAACCTCAAATCATGGGGAGCAAGGAGCAGAATGAAAATAGAGGAGTACATCGACACCCACTGTGTAGTAGGGACTCCTAAGGCAGGGAGTCAACTCCCTATCTGGGAAATAAACAATCTCAGCCTGAAGACTATTGTCCTTGTATTGACCAGGATCACAGATTCAACCTCATTGCACCAGGCATCAAGGCCGATCATGTTCTATGCAGTGCAGTGTATGAGACCCACAATATATGACTGGTGTACCTCACTACTGGAAAATATGAAGATCTAGTTGACAGAGTGAAAATAGGTGGGTAAGAGGAATTTTGGGTTTGCCTCTATCTTATGCAGTTTTTTTTCAAGTGGGTTCCAGGTCTAGGACCTAGAGTCAAGATTCTTCCTAGATCCAGCCATGGCATGGTGAATTGAGGTAATGAGGCAGTAGGGGGGAGGTAGGGTGCCGACACCCTACAATGGGGATTTATTCTACTGGTGGCAGCGACAGGTCATTTCCCTAGATGACTATCCTTATGCAGGGATAGACTTCCGAAGATATTCGAACATGCCACTCCCACCAGGGATCGCCTATGGTGACATAGGTACGTTAAAAGTTTTTACATATTTCATTTTTTTTGTATTTTTTTATAGTAGAACAAAAATATTTTTGGATGGTGCTTAAGTATTGACTAGACGTTTGTGCAACACAGACGTGGGTATGCGATGGACAGAAGGCTTCCCTCGACATTGATAGAGGAATCGGGGAGATGAGGCGGTAGGAGGAGAAGCCGAGAGGGTCCTACAAAACATGTAGGGAAACCTGTCACATTTGACTCACATAATTCCCATGGTTCAGGTAGAGGATCTGCCTGAAGCCATGCAATGACAGGTGGTTGGTGTACCCAGGGCATGGGTATGACTCTTTCGGTGTCTTGCAAACACCGTGGTTTGCTACCATGAAACACATATGATGCCATATGCGTAGATGTCGTGGGATATTGTAGTACCAGCTGTATATGTGTATTGAGGGTATTAGCCCCAATTTTGTACTATAAACACCATATTTTTTGAAATATATAAAAAAGGATATTCGACTTTACTTATATTTTACAATGTGTACATTGATGAGATGGTTTTCTTTTCTTTTAATTATGTGACAA
>JASDQU010502182.1:17710-28130 GCA_032191745.1 Picea mariana | reverse complement strand
CTGGATTGATTGTGTTTTTTAGATTGTTTACTGACTAGAAAGTCCTTTGTTTATTTGCATTTGACGAACTACTTTCTTGTCATTTTTATTTTTATCTACATTGAAAGATTGATTTGGGTGCGTGTTGAGTGTATCAATCTTCATTGATTACTTGTGCTTTCTTCCTTACATCCCTATTTTGGTTTGTGAAAGAAAAATTAAAGCCATTCATTATTTTTGAGTAATCATTCATAAGAAGATTTTTCATTCAAAGGAATTTTTTTTTTTTTTTAAAGAAGAGAAAATAAAAAAAGTTTCATTTTCATGGTTGTTTGCAATTCTGTTCAAGAAGGATAAATACATTTCGTAGCTTCTATTATTCCAGAAAAAAACCTTCTCCCTATAGTAGATAGAGTTCATTGAATGAAAATTTGCATCATTCATCTCTATTTGCATCCTTTTGGGTCAAGGTCTCAACAACATTGGTTTCTTTTCCATCCTCATCTTGCGTAAACAACAACCCATAAAAACACTGCGTAATCATAAAATTTACTTAGTAACTTTTATTTTCCAGGATATTTCACACCAACATTAGCTAGGCTAGCGCTTTGGAGAAGGCTGTGAGACACACTATCCAAAGCACAAAACACACAATAGTATCTTGTGATAGGAAGTGTTGAAATCCATTTGCAACATTTTGTCCTGGGAAGCCCTTCTCACACAAGGGTCAAACTTGAGGTCGCATTGAGATTGGTAGAGTTACTCACCCTGCTTTGTTGGTCTCAGTGTAAATATTGCACATATTATGGGGGTCGCTTGAAGGTATACCCACAATGATGAGTGGAAGCCTTTAAAGTTGATTTCGGGCTCAATACTCTGCCCTTGCGTGTGGATCAAACTGTCGACTGTCTCCTCATGCATCATTGTTGTTGTTGGTAACTTTAGTGGCCTATCTTCTTAGGGTATTACACAAGGTGACTGTGGAGGGGCAAGTCTTCATGGTACCTGGAATCAATGTTGGCCAAACTAAATCAGGCTCCTTGGAGGGTAAATCCACAATTACTGCGTGGAAGCTTGCACCAAGGCATAAGAACGTTAAGCATGTCACCAACGTAACTTTTCCACCCTATCCCAGCCCCCTCTTGTCTCGATTTCATGACATTGGGCTTCATCACCAACTAGTGACCTCGAAATAAGAATGTTTCGTTTTCTTGGTTTGATTCCTAGATTATATTAGTGCATGTTGTTCGTTTCCATAGTTGGCCATAGAGTTTCTTTTGTCAAATATTTAGCTCAGCCAACATTGAACCTCCACGCCGCTCATGTAGAATGCAAGGAATATCCCAAGAAGATCTGGAAGGTTCTCAACCCTTTCCTACCAACCCACTAGAGGGCTCTTCTCAACAGAGTGAAGTCCAAGACATTGACACTCCATGAGTGGAAAGAAATGAATCCTTAGATCAATTCCAAGTTACAAATTCTATAGAATCTCTCCGACTTCCTCCCAGTTCCATGAGACATATTCTCCAGCTAAATTCATCCGGAGATCTTGTTGTTCAAACTTCTGGAATAACGACCGGACCTTTCGCAGGCCTTGAAGGCTAGGATCCTTTTTGGAGTACTGACATATTTAAAACCCCACCCCATACGGTGTGAGACTTTTTTAACCCACAAACATGTGTCAATATATCTGTCGAAGCCGACTTACCCAAAATGTCTGATACAGACACAATGCCCATAGAACTGACCATCCTTACGATTGCCTATCTCTTTTTTGGATCAGACACCCAATCAATTGACCCAAACATGACCACCCCCCTTCAAATGGACTATTCTCCAATGATCCCAGATGCTACGAATAATCCCACCGAGAATATGGTGGCTAACCAAGCTCCAATTGGCACACCACTTTCACCTAGACCTACCCCACCCATTCCCCTGGGTATAATGCATTAAATGATTCTATCCCTAACCCTACTCAGGGTGAATATGGAGCTGCTATAGTTTTTTCCCCTCTTGGACAAAATAATTTTTCCGGTTTTATTCCGACACTTCCTCATGTCCCCTCCGGAGGGTCTTATCTGCCTTCTGCCAGTGGAGCTGACCCTAGTGGTACTACTCAGTCTTTCACACCTAATTATCAGATTCCTGTTGGTGGACAATTTAAGTTTAGGGGACAACCCCCACCTGGAGGCCAAACCCACATTGGGACACCACCCCCATATGGAGTTCAAATCCCAGTCAACACACCACCCCCGGTTGGAGGACAACCCCCACTTGGAGGTCAATTCCCAATTGGAACACAACCTCCAGTTGGAGGACAACCCCCAACTATCCCACCCTATGGGCAGAATATACCTATAGCCTTGGTCCATTATTGGAACCATCTTACCCATGGTAATCCTCAACCAATTGGGGGGAAACAGCCTCAAGCCAACTCTTTCCTACCCTCGAGTGCAGGCCAACCATACCCAGGTCCGCTCAATCCTGTTTGGGGTTTGAATGTTTTGCCTAATGTCCCCGTTCAAGGGAATATTCCTAACTAGTACAACCCTATGGGCTACATGCCTCCACACCAACAACTGAATATTCTCAGATCTTCGCATTATATGAAAACAGATTACGGTCTGACTGGTATACCTATGGGACTTCCTCCCCAAAGTCACCAGTACCCCCATGTGAATATACAATTACCCTTTCAGGCCACTTTGGACCTTCTTGATTTGTCTAAGATCTTGAACGACCCTATCCTTCATTCTCCCCATTGGCTCATCATATCGGCCAAGCTACCATCAGACATTCCCAAGTTTGATTGTAAACCGAGAGAGGATCCAAACAACCACGTAATGAATTTTCACCTTTGGTGTTCATCCAAATCCTTGATGGATGACTCCATTAGGTTAAGACTCTTCCAATGAACCCTTACTGGTTCGCCTGCAAAGTGGTATATAGAATTACCATGAGGCTTCTTCACTGACTTTAATACCCTTGCCATGAATTTCCTTACCCACTACCAGTTGCCAATCCGTTATGAAACGAGAACCAAGATATTGAGTTCTTTCAAGAAAAGTAAATCCACTCTTATCTCTGATCACATACATGAGTGGAGATGACGAAGACGTTTAATCAAACTCAATCTTCTCGATCAGTTATTGGCAGAATGGTTGAAAAAATCCTTTGTGAATGACATATCTATAGACATTTCCATGGGTGGAGTTGTCACTGAAGAATAGGCGATCAGTCATGCCCAGTACCTCGACCTCATCTCTTCATAGACGGGTACCCTTTACGACTTACTCCTTGATGCTCCTCGTCCTTCCACCATAGCTATCTCAACCACCCCTACACCTTCTCATGCTACTGACGATGTTATTGGCACTTTCTACACTAACACCAAATCTACGTTAGCCTCTCACACCAACCCCAAGTCTTTTTCTTCTAATGTACATAATGCTCCGACTCCCACCCCTTCCACCGGCAAGACCTCTGAAGTGAACTCCGTTCAATCTACCCCTGCCGGTAAAAATAAACCCAAAAAAGGGAAGGGTAACAACAAGGAGGATAAAAATAACTCCCAATCCAAAAAAATAAAACCCAACCTGTTGATGATAAGGATAAGCATAAACCATGATATCCGTGTCTTATATGTGGTGATGATAACTACACAAAATGTTGTCCGAGATGAGCTAAAGTCACTAAGTTCCTTCAAGGGACCCCTAAACCTCCTACACCTGCCGTCTTGTCACAACCTTTCCCTTCTCAGCAACAGGCCTAATTGGCCATCCATGAAAAACCCTCCTCTTCTACTACTTCATACGTCCTAATGTGCACGGGTGATTCAAAGAAAAATGACATTGCTATCGCCACTTGGGCCAAAGATTATTCCCCCTCCAAGGAGAAATTTGATGATACACCACTTTCATTGGTACAAACGAATCCCATGACTTCACCTCCCAACGGTCCTCTTCATATCGAATGATTGAGCCTCGATTCAGTTCTCCACCCTCCTCCAAAGGGCATTGTTCGAAAGTTTGCCTTCAGCCCTCATGCGCGTGTTGCCCAAAACTACAACATTGTACAAGATCTTGCGCAAGCACCCTCTGTGATGTTGGATCTAGAAGTCCTTCAAAGTTTCCCTGCGCAATGAAAGTCACTGTTAAAGTCTATTGGTGGAATCGACCCCACAGATACAAACTTGATAATCTTTGACCTAGAATATCACATTCCAAGGCTACCTCCTCAACTATCTTTTCAAATACAAGTTGTTGTCGCAGACAAGAACATTTGTAGAACAATTATTGATGAAGGTGCCTTGACGTGCGTCATGTCTGTTGCCTGTTGGAAAGACATTAGCTCTCCTCCCTTAACTAAATCACACAACATGCTCAAAGCCTTTAATGGCTTTGGATTTAAACCATATGGTTTTGTTCCTTCGTTGCCTATTACATTAGAAGGCAAAATGGTCAACGTTGAAGTTGAGGTCTTCGATGCACCTCTCGATTACAACCTCTTACTTGGCTGTAGCTGGATTGATTCCATGCATGCAGTTGTCTCCACACTTTTCTGTGTGTTACATTTCCCACACCAAGGAAAAGTGGTTACTGTAGATCAACTAGCCTTCTTTAACTCTGATTCTCATACTAGCAACATACCTTTCATTTCGAAAACACCCCCTGGGTACAATAATGTCGATGTGGGTCTTATTAAAGATTCTAATTTGATGGGTACATTCCCAATCCCACCACTTGACATTCCCCGTCCGTTTTTCACCTTGATCAACATGATTTCCACCTCGGTTCGAGAATCCCCTGCGTCTCACGACCCATGGATTGTACCTAACCCTGGTGATTGTCTTCGCTACAACAAACAAATGCCTTTGAGTCCGGTTGAATCCGCCTATCAGGCTATTCAATCGACAACCCCTTCTACCCCCTCTATTGGTGATTCATCTCCTGATCCTTTTCACGTCATTTTTTTGATGGACGAGATGATTATGTCTGTTATGTCTAAGGACGACATCCCATGGGAATATGGGCATCATCACTCCATTCTCTTCCTCGAGCAACACACCATAGAGAGTTACCAATGGATTTTGACTTTGTCAACCATTGCCATCATTTCCTCTGTTCCCAAGTCTACCCACAATGTGATTTATGAAGGGAACCTAAGTAATATCTCACCCACTATTTCACTTGACATCTCTATTAAGCCTGAGATTGTCAAAAATGTTCATATAGGAGCCGCTTGTTCCGATGATGAGGTCGTCACATACAAAGATATTTTTCAAGAGTTCCGTGACATCTTTTCTTGGAGTTACGAAGAGATGCCAGGTATTGACCTTGATAATGTTGTACATGAGATCAAGAAATACTCGAATGCTAAACCTGCTCGGCAGAGGCTTCGTCTATTCCACCCCCGTAAATCCACAACCATTAAACTCGAAGTTGAAAAACTTCTCAAATCTGGTTTCATTTATCTGGTGGGTTTAATTGATTGGGCATCCAATCTTGTTCTGGTCAATAAGAAAGAAGGCACCATCCGCGTTTGCATTGATTATAGGGATATAAATAAAGATTGTCCCAAAGACAACTTTCCAACCCCTTTCATCGACTAGATCATCGACGATTGTGCCAGGAGTGAAATCTTCTCATTAATGGATGGTTTCTTTGTCTATAATCAGATCAAAATTCTACCTACAGATCAACATAAAACCATTTTTATTTGTCCTTGGGGTACTTTTGCCTACCGGAAACTCTCTTTTTCTCTAAAGAACACTGGCGTGAATTTTCAGTGAGCCATATCCTATGCTTTCCATGATATAAAGCACATATTACAACCTTATCTTGATGATATACCAACACATTCCATGCGTTGCCAAGACCACCCGACCCACCTCCGAGCCATTTTACTTCGCTGTCACCATTACCATATATGTTTAAACCCACATAAATGTGTTTTTTGTGTGGAGTCCGACCGACTTCTGGGTTTCATTGTTTCACATCTGGGAATTAGGGTGGATCCTTTGAAGGTTGAGGCCATCGTAAATCTTCCTCCTCCTTCTACCTTACGCCATCTCCAAAGTTTGCAAGGGAAGGAAATTTTTTTGCATCGTTTCATCCCAAATTACATTGAGTTAACATTGGGATTTAATTGATTTTTAAAGAAAGGTTCTACATTCATCTGGGACAAGCCTGCAAATAAAGCCTTCGAAGCTTTAAAGCTTGCCCTTACACGTACACCACTACTTTTCCCACCGAATTACAGTTGAGATTATTTCCTCTATCTCGCAGCCTCAAACTCTACCATTGCTATGGTTCTAGTCTAGGAGGATGATTCTCATGATGAACATGCCATTTATTATTTGATTCAGAGTCTCACGACTACCAAAACCAAGTATTTACATGTTGAAAAATTGGCCTTGGTAGCCGTCCAAGTTGTCCAACGTTTCCGGCACTATATCCTTTTACGCAAGACTACTATGATTTCCAACTGCAAACCTATGCAACACATTCTTACATGCCAATTGCTAGGGGGAAAATACTCCAAATGGATTGTAATACTCCAGGATTTTGACTTAGAATTCAAATGTGCTAAGTCCAAGAAATCCTTGGTGTTTTCCGAATTGATATGTGACCTTCCTTGTTCTGAGACGAAAAATGTAGCAGAGTATTCACTACTCGATGAATCCTTTTTTTGATTAGTTTCGATGACCTTTGGTATGGGGATGTCATTATATATCTCCAGACTCAGACTTTCTAGCCGGATTTGTCTAGCCCTGACCGTCGTCGCATATGTTACCAAGCCCGTCAGTATATTATCCTCGGTGATACTATTTATTGTCGTGGGATCAATTCCATGTTTCGATGATGTCTCACCCTTGACGAAGCTGAGAAAGCCTTGAATGACTGCCATTCTGGAGCATGTGGTGGTCACATGTCTGGGTATGCTACTACCTAAAATATCTTGCGAGCAGGGTACTTCTAGCCTTATTTATTTAAATATTGTATAAATGCTATCCAGAAATGCCATGCTTTCCAAACATATAATAATTAGATACGATCTCATCATTCTCCCTTACATCCTGTAGTTTCTGTAGGACCTTTTGCTAAATGGGGTATCAATTTCATGACATGTAACCCTCACTCGGTTGGGGGGCATGGATACATTATCGTAGCCATGGATTATTTCACAAAATGGGCTGAAGCAATGCCTACACTCGATAATACGGGAAAGACTGCAACATTATTCATATTCAATCATATCATTTCTTGGTTTGGTGTTCCCCAGACTATCGTTACTGATCATGGTATCCACTTTAGAAACTTCATGATGTCCGAACTTACTGAAAAGTTGGGTCTTCGCCATGAAAACTCAACACCCTATTACCCATAGGCCAATGGCCAAGTTGAAGCAATAAACAAAATCCTCATTACTATGCTTCGACGAATGATAGGGATTCATAAGACTAGTTGGCACACGATGTTGTTTTCAACATTATGGGCCTACCAGACATCCATCAAGTTTGCTACCAGGTTTACACCTTTGTAGTTAGTTTATGGTATAGAAGCCATCTTGCTGATTGAATGTGAGATACCATCCCTAAAGATAGCCGTTGAACTTCTCCCAAACACTTTTGTTGAAGAGGAACGTCTGTTGTATCTTATGCAACTGGATGAAACCCATCAGGATGCCACCCTAGTTATAGAAGCCCAGAAGAAACACGTCAAAGCCCAATACAAAAAACATGTCAAGCCACGCGTTTTCTCTGAAGGTGATCTAGTTATCCTCTACGAACAAGATCATGATTTTCTAGGAGCTAGAAAATTCAAGGCTATGTGGCGAGGTCCTTATATCGTCAAATGAGTGTTGGAGAAGGGAGCTTGCAAGTTAGTAGATTATGATGGTGTCCCTTTGAGTGAGCCCAGAAATGGGATTTACTTTAAAAAGTACTATTCTTAGGTCATCTGTGCATGAGTGCTTGTATTTTTTTGTACCATACTTTTGTGTGTTACTTTAGTGTGCTTTTTCGTTATTTGGTTTCTACCCTCAACCGCTTACCTTGCATTGTGCTTGGTTTCTAGATGTCGGAGTCTTCACTACCCCACATTGGCTTCACCGATGGTGCTAGTCATAGTAATCAGAACCTAGCTTTTGCTGCATGGACAATTTATGCACCTACAAACAAACTCATTAGTCTACGAGGTGTTTTCCTCGGTCATGTGACCAATAATATCGCAGAATATAGCGCCGTCATCGAATTGTTGACTGATGCTATTTCACTTGGTATCTACCACCTGGTTATATGACTCGATTCACAGCTAGTAGTGCTACAGTTAAGTAATGTCTATGCTATCCAAAGTCCTACTTTATTGCGGGTATATCTACAAATTCGTTTCTTGGAATGTTATTTTGATTATATCAAATATCAACACATTCCTAGATGTCTAAATACATTAACTAATGCATTAGCTAATTTTGTGTTAGATAGGCATCTGAGACATTTATAAACCCAATCACACATCACATGTATTATACAAAGAAAAATAAGTCGGTAGAAGCCGCATGTATATATGTATAACGATCAAAAGTTTTTACAAATGTTTTTTGTCCGAAGACTAAAATATCAAAATATGAAGCCCATGGCTTCCAAAAAATAGCATCACAGATGACTCTCTTAGTAACACACAACTGCTCATGCTACCCTATGGAGTAGTCAACTAAGAGACTCAGATACACCCACAGTATGGCGCTGAGAGCGTCTTGGGATCTCCCCAATAGAGATGTCTGGGACATATGCATTCAACCCCTCTAAGTTCTGTTCAACTGCCTCATAATCCTCAACACCCCATCCTACCACTAGAGCCACTTCTCCTCTTCTCTGGATAGGAGATGTTCCTGGAGGCTGATGTGGCCCCACATCTGTGTCTTCAAAAGATATTTTTGATTAGTCCTTGGATCAAAGACATAAAAAACATTTTATATAATAAAATTTACAAAAACATTAAAAAAAAAAATGTGTACTTCTTACCAAAGTCCCCCCACTGAGCACCCTCAGGCAGAACCAAATCTGGATCTCGTAAAAAATCTAAGCCGATGTAGACATAGTTGTCATCCATCATCATTTGGGGCCTCAACCAATCAAAAAATGAATCATTATACTTGATTACAGGACCCACTGCATCCCGAGCCATAACGTCACACCAACTCATCATCCTTGGGTCTCGTGGGGCCGGTAAACCCCATTCTACCTATAAACACAGTAGTGGGACCCTCTCAAGGAAGAAAGACACCAAAATCGACCCATACCCAAACTATTTTAGGTCTCCTCTTCTCCATTTCGTCAGTTGCCTCTTCATACTACGAAGAACTGCATCCGACCAGTTGAAAACCTGAGGCTTGGTGCACTCTATTGCATACTGAAAATAACTCTGGAGAGCCATGTGTGGAGCCACTCTCCCAGCCATGCATGCAATGGTAAATATAATGGTCTGTAGAGTTGAATCTCAGACTCCCCAGATAACAACCTTACCCTTGCTTCTCTCCGCCTCGGGAACACAATACTAACGAACATACTCACTCATAGGGACACCTCCACCTCTACTTCCTGTCAGAGTCATGTGGGCTCCATGGCGAGACAACCCCGTGAGAAAGTAGATATCCTCGATATCCAATGAAAGAGTGTGAATCCCCACATGAAAAGCCTATTGGTCCACATCCCACATGTGGACCAGGTACTCAAGCAATCTGAGTTGGGCTCTCATGCCCTGGATCTTGAAAAATTTCAAGAGTCCACACTCCCAAAGAGAAACCATGGTTCCTGGGTCATTCCCGACAGCAAAATATTCATCTTCGTGCTCTCTTTCCCTCCACTCTAGCATCTTGATAGTCCAAACCTACAATAAAACCATGGAAGGAAGTTAGAAACCTTGATTTAACCTCCTTAACAATTTTTTTTGAGTAAAAAACACACTTCAAATTTTGATTCACGACCCTTGCAGGTGACACTTTCGTACAGTGCGAGAGGTTCATAGGTGTGCTGAAGGTCACCTATGAAAACCTTCATTCTCGCAGGTCCTGTAAGGCCCACCTGCGAACCTGTCTGTGCGCACCCCCGACCTAAGAATTGACTCAAAAACCTACTTTTTACCAACAAAAACAAATTTTAATCCATGTAAAAGATGAAGGATCGAAGGCTTACCTTGTTGGCAGAGACCTTTTGTCGAATGTGTTAACTCCCAAAGTCAAACCGTCTTCTCTGTTGAACTTTGTAGAGGATTTCCTAAACTAGTGGTCACATGCATGCTCAACTAGTTTTCTATTTTCATATTTCAATAAATTTCTTGATACTTGGTTTATTCAAAGGATGCAAGAAAGGAGACTTTCGGTGGTTTGGGCGAGCCCTCGGCGTGCTCATTAACCACCGAAAACGTTTTATTTCGTC
>JASDQU010502181.1:34080-44818 GCA_032191745.1 Picea mariana | reverse complement strand
ATAGCATATCCAAAGTTTGTCCTTCGAACACATTCTCTATTGTTCGAACTATTGTTACATAAATTATAATAATTTTATTTTTGGTACGTCAGAGACCTACCACACTGCATTCTTTATTAAATGTTTACATACCATTTCTAACAGACTTAAATGTTTACCTAACAGGCTTCGCAGCATTGAATGTTTACTTAGCAGGCTTGTTACAATACATTTTCTTCCGTTCTTTTTATATGCAATGTTCTCTGCAGTCTATTTGGGCAATATTGTACTTCAGCGGTATTGTTGGTTCACTGGTTCATGTTTGCTTCTTGCATCTTCACTGATTTCTTATTTTCCTATTGTTGTTGTTTTTGTTTGCCTGCTCGTCTTGTTGCAGCTTGCACGTTTGGGGTTTTGCAATTGTGATTGCAACTGTGACATTCCTGGTCGACTGGTTGGTGCTTGCTTCTTTGTTCGATGGATGTTGTTTATTGTTGTTTGATTCGACTTTGCAGGGTTCGGGTCCTGCGGCTGCAGTTCATCCTTTTGGTGCTTCTTAATTGGGTTGTTATTTGCTGCTTGTATATGCAATGTTCTCTGCAGTCAATTTGGGCAATATTGTACTTTAGCAGTGTTGTTGGTTCACTAGTTCATGCTTTCTTCTTGCATCTCCAATGATTTCTTATTTTCCTATTGTTGTTGGTCTTGTTTGCCTGTTCGTTTTGTTGCAATTTGCACGTTTGGGGTTCTGCAACCGCGATTGGAATTGCGACATTCCTGGTCGACTTGTTGGTGCTTGCTTCTTTGTTCACTGGATTATGTTTATTTTTGTTTGATTCGACTTTGCAGGGTTCGGGCCTTATAGCTGCAGTTGGGCCTTTTGGTGCTTCTTAGTAGGGTTATTATTTGTTGCTTTCTCTTGTTTGCCTAAGGTTTGCAATGTTGGGGTGCTGCACCTGCAGTTGGATCTGTTGTTACATTGTTTTGCAGTTGGCTCAGCATAAAATACTATTAAGATAACATAACATACAAAATTTTGCAATCGATGTAAATTGCATCTCTTATGGCTTCAACCAGAGTTTGTCGGGCTCCAATTATATTTCATAGTTGGTGATGATTTTTCCATGGTTTATGTCTTACTATGGCTTCATAGTTATGAGAGTAAGTGTTGTTGTCTGAGCGATATAGTTATTCTCTCCTTTTTTAATCCTCTTGTAAACTTTCTTGTTTTTTACCTTTTGTTCTTCCACTCTATTATGTGTTTTTGATTCTATACTTTCTCACGTTTCTGTGCTCGTGGGTTCTCGATGTGGTGAAATGGAAATTTTTTATCTCCATCTATATCTTCGCATCACGATTCTGACCGATCGTCGTTCGGTTGCATACTTAGCCAATTTTATGAACACGACTTCACGGATAGGTGTTATCGAACTATGGTAACTCGTGTTCGATGTATACATCTTGCACCCAAAACTTTTGTGCTCTATAATTCGACCTCGCACTCCTCGAACTCACAGCCCTACCTCTGCCTATGATGAGTTTGTTTGTTCGACCTACCTTTCCATACTTAGTTGATTTTTCAAAGCGGCTTCATGCCTTCCCGGGTCAGAAAAGTTTAAAATCATTTGTCGCTGCCCTCCATCCCCGCTACCTTCCGCCCTTCTCAATGGAGATTAATTATGATTTCAAAAGTGACAACCGACTAGACATGTTTGAAAATATTGGCCTTAATAAGCGGAAAGCTCGAGGACATCTCCCATTAAAATGCATAGACAAGCAACATTTTGAATTTGCAAAAAAAAAAAAAATAGCTCTTTTAGTTTTTTAGAGGCTTCATCATAGTAACAGTGCAAAATTGTACTACCTCGTTTCCATCCACGAACATGTCATCCATAGAGGCCTTGACTTCATGTCCCTCTTTAATACTGTGCATATGTTAGATGTTGTCAGATTTGAGAATCTGCTCGGATATGGGAATGTTAATACGTGCTATTAGTCACTATTCAATGCACATATTCGAAAAGATTGACATTAATAAGAGAAAAGATCGAGAACATCTGTCATTAATACAAATTAACACACAATCTATGGAAGATCATATTATCATCCTCCAGCGTTTCTTTTAAATACTTATTTCCATTTCTCTCTATCATCAAAGAGTTGGGCTTTAGGGTGCCTTCGTTCTAATGTTCCTGGTCATGGACATGTAAGACAACTTAGAGATGCCATTGAGGCCCAAATGAAAGAAGATAGTCTAGTTTTATGTGACGTGAGATTTGAGCCAAAACAAAACTCTGTTATCCAACATAAACTCAGACAGGTGGGGGGGTGGGTGGGTGGAATTAACTTCTGGTTGGTGTTCCCCCTATATTCGATGCTTTGGTTAGTTGAAAAGCATGCCTGGAGATTTTTTTGTTGATCTTCTTTGTTTTCTTCCTGGGAGTTGGAATGGATTTTCAGGTCATGTGCAAAAAAATCCTTCGTTGAACTATATAGTTTCTTCCAACAACACAGATTTGGAAAGTGCATCGAATTCTGCAAAGCACACAAGAATTTGTCTTTGTCAGGGGAGTCGCACTTACCATGGCATGCAAAATGGTCTATGATGTTCGGAAATGACGTGAAATATTACTCCATTCGCTAATGTACCCAGAAGCTGGTAACAGAAACTGTGTGGGTGGATAAAACAACATACTAAAACTACATAAGTTTCTATTTCAAAGTTTGTTGAGCTACTTCTAGGTGTGGTAACAGACTTGCCAGAAAGCCATGTTCTTTTTCAAAGTTTGTTCATTGTCCTCTGGATGTAGTTACAGACTACACATACAATCAATTGTCTATCAGTACTACAGATTTCTTATTTTACTACTCCTGCGCATATAACTGGATTATGGAATCTACAACATTTTCTGAGGATTACTTTATACTACCACCTTCTTCAAGAGGTTTCGTGTGTTCAGGTTATGCTTTGGTTTCTGAAAATCACCTTTTACTACCATCTTCATGTAAATGTCTTATTTCATTATTTAAAGGAGACCTTAATGTAGTGGTGTGTTTGCATATATGTTTCAACCTAATGCCAATCTTCCTGCTATTTTCCTTGAGTCGAATGGGGAAAATGCATTTTTGTGTTGCAGTTTATACGATATTTGATAAAAAAAAATAAAAAATCCCATTGTTTGATATGCTAGCATATTCAAAGTTTGTCCTTCGAATACATTCTCTAGCGTATTACTATGTATGATTATTATGTGTGATTTTTTCTTTATTCTTGCATGCTTCGAGAGTATTTGTCATTGTTGCGTACGTAAACAGGTCTGCCACGCTTCATGTCCTTCAAGGATGTTAAGTAATAACAAAATTAATATTGTTTGTGCCAATGCAATTGAGCCGTCGTCCACTATGAAAATTGCATTAACACTGCAATGTCAGATAATAGATGTCTGGCATGTGCCTAATGTTAAGGTCATTATTGCACAAGACACCCAACATCCAAATATTTATGGACTCAAACCAAAATTGTATATTTCATGGGAAAGCAACACTAAAGTCGATGTTCTTTGCAGGTATGACAATCCTGCAGTTTAAGTACTTTGACAATGGCAACCCTGCTTATTCACCGCATTTTTGCAGTGCAGTCAATAACATTGTTCCCATTTCCACCACCAATGTCAATGTCCAAGGACGAAGCTATCTGGAGCCTGGGATCACCGCCTATGTGGATGCCTGAAGGTGATTTTATGTCAAGTCTCTTTCTTCATCCAAAGGTTGGTCAACACTATTTGACATAGAAATTGTCTACCTATCAATTCTGTTACAACTTTGGCATAAAACGTTTTGTAATTTCAGAATATCGATTCAAACGCCCATACAGTTTCTCACGTTGGTTGGTATCCAATTTTATAATTTCCTCCCGAGTGTATTTGGGCATGGAGTAATATTTGGCGTCACCTCTGAACATTCCATACCTTTCTGTGGGCCTCCATGTCTACCACCCCTATGATGAAAGATATATTCTGATGTGATCTGCAACATTTGATACACTTGCCAGACCTGTGCTGCCAGAAGAATTCATTTACTTCAACAGAAGAAAATTTTCTAGATGGCTTGGACGTTCCTTCCAATTTACTGTAATAAAATAAAAAATTTCAACATACAAATCTTCAGGTAGAATTTTCAACCAAACAAATGATCGAATACAGGGAGAATATCAGTCACAACATACTTGAATTTTTTTCCTATCTCGGCTTTTGTTTCCTAACATGATTTGTTTCCCCCATATCTGACATCACATCAAACGACTCCCTCGACTTTGAATTGGGCCTAAATCACATTTCTAAGTTGTCTCGGATGTCAATGGTTAGGAACATTACAGGGAAGGCACCTTAAACACCAAGTTTTCGACGGCAGAGGGAAATTAATACTTAACAAAGATTGGAATGTTGAATAACCAGTCAATGCAAGTAGGCCATATCTAGAAGAGACAAACTATTCAAAAAACTGGGATAGATCTAGTTGGTAGCACTAATTAAGTCCAAGACCCGAAATTGATATTCAACTCGTTGTTTTTTACAAATCAAGGATTTGATCATCAAGAAGACTGTAAGCAAGCTTCATTATTGTACATATTTTTTATTGGTCGGTGACAAGCCAAATCGCAATCATTGTGGCAAATAATCTCAGCTGTATTTTGTAACCCATCTTATTTGAATATAGAATATTTACGGTTTTGTTTTTCTTATGGTGTTTTCCAATCTCTGGTATTTCTTTTCATTTTAATTTGTACCTTTTTCCCATGTGTCGTTAAAAATGGACGACAAAATTTTCTTTCTGCTCCCCAGTACTTCAATTTAAATAAAGGCCATTATGTTCATTCCTTACATTTTACATGGAACAATAATCTGTCATAGGCCATACTTTTTTTTTCAAGAGAATCAGTAAGACTGATTGGTCTATTCTACACATAACCATGTTCCTTAAAGAAAGAAATTGGAGGACCCATCCCACTTTCATTCTTCGGGTCCCGTAAATAGAATGAATTAATGACTTACAACAAGGCAACTCAAGTGTTGACGCCATGTTCCTGTTCAATATCTTTCATATATTGTAGCTTCTTCTATTTGATAATATCCATGCATATATACTAATATGAGTACTATTGGAATAAATATAAAAACTTGTCAAAACATTGGCATTAATAAACGAAAAAAATGGATTTTCTGCTGTCAGATACTTATCCCTTTTCCCCTTTTCTTCTTCTCGTCTGTTATCGCTTTATGGTTATATACTTAGTCACATTTCTATGATCGTAGGTTGTAGGGTTGGTAGACTGACATATCTTCATCACCATCTATATCCTCACATGATGAATCTGACCGACCGTTGTTCCTTTCCATACTTAGTCAATTTATGGCCACGATTGTTGGGTTGGTGCATACGAACTCGCCTTTTCTTCTTCCCGTCCATTATCTCTTTTTGGTTATATACTTAGTCACCTTTCTATGATATCTGGTTCCAGGGTTGGCGGGCTAACATATCTTCATATCCATCTATATCCTCACATGAAGAATCTGGCCGACCTTTGTTCCTTTCCATACTTGGCCAATTTTATGGCCCCGATTGCCGGGTTGGTGCTTACGAACTCGGTTTCTTATTGTTCCGTGATATACATCTTGCACTCAAAGATTTTGTGATCTACAATTCCACCGCGAGATCCTCATATACATTAACCTAGCTCAAAGTATCTGTCGCTGCCTTCCATCCCCACCAACTTCTCGTCTTTCCTAATATACATTAACTATGCTCTTACTAGTGACAATTCAACACAGTGGTACGAAAGAATTGGCACCCGGTCCTCCTCCATATACAAATTGACTACCAGACTCCGACATCGTCCCCTCTTCCGTGTAATACATTATGCATTCAAATTTTCTGATCTATACAATTTGGCCGTCAGGGCCTCATGTTTTATGGGGAAACCTTCTCACCCTATTTTGGATCCTCACGTTGGCGGGTTCACAAAATCTGCAGCTCCTAGTTATTGTTTCTTGTTCTACCCGTCCTCGTACTTCTTTCCAGATATGCAACACCAAGGGTTTAATACTAAAACGACATCATGAAACACCCGTAAATATTGTCATTAATAAGAAAAAGTCTCGAGAACCAACCATCCCTACAGAACTTGTCCAGAAACATGGAAAGAAGATATTTCTAGGTAATGGCGAAGCTATTACAAATTTCAATATATTAGCGAAAACAAGTCCCGACCAAYGTTTCCATGTTCCATGCTTGGACACTTTTTCGATTGCAGATTCCCGAATTGACAGCCTCAAAATTGTGTTTCGAATCTTCTACGAGTTACAAACAGTGCCCAGATTTCYGCAATATACAATTTGTGYGTAGGAATGTATTAAAACTCTAAATTTTTCTCTTTCCCCCCCTCTATTATCCCTTTGTAGTTCTATATTTAGTCGCAKCTATATGATCAYGACCTCATGGATTCAAAAATTGACAACTCTTTATCTATATCTTCACACCATGAGCCCGACCGACTGCGGTCCCTTTCAATACTTAGCCAATTATCTGATAACCGGGTCCTGGGTTTGCGGTATCCAACACTTATGTCCCCTGTTCCGTCTTATACATCTTGCACCCAAAGAAATTTCGTCATCTACAATTTATGCCTTTGCTAGTGAGAACTCACAAGGGGTTTGAAAGGATTGACATTAATAAATGAATAGTAGATGTTCTTGTGTTAGATACTTAGCTCTTTTTCCCTTGTCTTTCTAGTTATATACTTAGTCACCTTTCTATAATCGCGGTTTCCAGCGTTGGCAGGTTGACATATCTTCATCTCCATCTATATCCTCACATCACGAATCCAATCGGTCGCTGTTCCTTTCCATACTTAGCCAATTTTATGCTCGCGATTGTCGGGTTGCTAAAACAACATCATGCAACAACTGTAGAGATCGTGATTAATAAGAAAAAGTCTCGAGAACCAACCATCCCTATAGAAATTATCTAGAAACATGCAAAGAAGATCTTGCCAGGTAGTGGCAAAGCTATTACAAATTTCAATATATTAGCGAAAGCAAGTCCCGCCCAACATTTCTGTGTTCCATTCTTGAACACTTTTTCAATTGCGGGTTCCTGGATTGACGGCCTCAAAATTTTATTTTGAATTTTTCACGAGTTGCAAACAGTGCCCGGAGTTCTGCAATATACAAGTTGTTCGCAAATATGTACAAAAAATCTTAATTTTTCTCTTCCCCCCCCCTATATTATCCCTTTGTGGTTCTATATTTAGTCGCAGCTATATGATCACGACCTCATGGATTCACAAATTGGAAACTCTTTATCTATATCTTCACACAATGAGCCTGACCGACCGTGATCCCTTTCAATACTTAGCCAATTATCTGATCACCGGGTCCTGGGTTTGCGGTATCCAACACTTATGTCCCATGTTTCGTCATATACATCGTGCACCCAAAGAACTTATGTGATATGAAATTTATGCCTTTACTAGTGAGAGCTCACCAGGGGTTCGAAAGGATTGGCATTAATAAACGAACAATATATGTTCTTTTGTGAGATACTTATCCCTTTTTCCCTTGTCTTCTTCTTATGTATTATCACTTTCTCGTTATATACTTAGTCGCATTTATATGATCGCAGGTTCCAGCGTTGGTGGGCTGACATATCTTCATCTCCATCTATATCCTCACATGACGAATCTGACCGACTGTTGTTCTTTTCCATACTTAGCCAATTTTATGCCCACGATTGTCGGGTTGGCGCTTTCGAACTCTGTTGCTTCTTGTTCTCTAATATACATCTTGTACTCAAAATTTTCGTGATCTATAATTCCACCGTGGACTCCTTAACCCTTTTTCCCTTTTCTTCTTCCCCTGTATTATCGCTTTTTGGTTATATACTTAGTCGCCTTTCTATGATCGTGGGTTCCAGCGTTTGCGGGCTGACATATCTTCATCTCCGTGTATATCCTCACATGACGAATCCAACCGACCGTTGTTCCTTTCCATACTTAGAAACTTTTATAAGGCCGCGGTTGTCGGGTTGGCGCTTTCGAACTCTGTTATTTCTTGTTCCGTAATATACATATTTCACTCAAAACTTATGTGATCTACAATTCCACCGTGAACTCCTCGAACTCACAAGCTTCACTCTACCATGGTTCACAAATTTTTCAAAGTATCTGTCGCTGCCTTCCATCCCCACTCACCTCCTGTCCTTCCTAATATACATTAGTTATGCTCTTACTAGTGACAATTGAACACACTGGTATGAAACAGTTGGCATCCGACCCTCCGCAATATACAAATTGACTATCGGATTCCGACATCGTCCCATATTCCGTGTTACAAATTATGCATTCAAATGTTCCGAGCGATACAATTTAACCATCGGGGCCTCAGGTCTTATGGGGAGACCTTGTCATCCTATTTTGGATCGTCGTGTTGACAGTTTCACGAAATCTCCAATTCTTAGTCACTATTTCTGCTTGGCGCTTTTGAACACTCCCGCTTCTTGTCCCATGATATACATCTTGTACTCAAAATTTCCATGAACTACAATTTCACCGCGGACTCCTTAGTCCTTTTTCCCTTTTCTTATTCCCGTGTATTATCGCTTTCTGGCTATATACTTAGTTTCCTTTCTATGATCGCGGGTTCCAGCATTGGTGGGCTGACATATCTTCATCTCCACCTATATCCTCACATGATGAATTTGACCGACTATTGTTCCTTTCCATACTTAGCCAATTTTATGGTCGCGGTTTCCGGGTTGGCACTTTCGAACTCTACTTCTTCTTGTTCCGTGATATACATCTTGCACTCAAAACTTTCGTGATCTAAAATTCCACTGCGGACTCCTCAAACTCGCAAGATTCACTCTACCATGGTTCAAAAATGTTTCAAAGTATATGTCGCTGCCTTCCATCCCCACTAACTTCATTTCCTTCCGAATATACATTAGTTATGCTCTTACTAGTGACAACTGAACACACTGGTACGAAAAAGTTGGCATCCGGCCCTCCGCAATATACAAATTGACTACCGGATTTCGACTTTGTCCCCTCTTTCATGTTACAGATTATGCATTCAAATGTTCTGAGTGATAGAATTTGACCGTCGGGGCCTCACGTCTTCTGGGGAGACCTTGTCGGCCTATTTTGGATCCTCAGATTGACGGGTTCACGAAATCTCCAATTCTTAGTCACTATTTCAGGTTGGCACTTTCGAACTCTATTGCTTCTTGTTTCGTGATATACATATTGCACTCAAAATTTTCGTGAACTACAATTCCACCACGGTCTCCTTAGCCCTTTTTCCCTTTTATTATTTCCGTGTATTATCGCTTTCTGGTTATATACTTAGTCGCCTTTCTATGATCGTAGGTTTCAGTGTTGGTGGGTTGACATATATTCATCTCCATCTATATCCTCACATGACGAATCTAACCGACCAATGTTCCTTTCCATACTTAACCAATTTTATGGCTGTGGTTACTGGGTTGGTGCTTTCGAACTCTGTTGCTTCTTGTTCCGTGATATACATCTTGCACTGAAAACTTCTGTGATATACAATTCCACCATGGACTCCTAGAACTCGCAAGAATCACTCTACCACAGTTCACAAATGTTTCAAAGTATCTGTCGTTGCCTTCCATCCCCACTAACTTCCTGTCCTTCCTAAAATAAATTAGTTATGCTCTTACTAGTGACAACTGAACACACTGTCATGAAACAGTTGGAATCCGACCCTCCGTAATATTACTGCCAATAGTTCATCATGCAACATCCATACTGACCTCCATTAAAAATCAAAAGTGTAGACGAGACAGTGAAATTTAAGTAAAACTCGACTCATCGAATTTAAATTAATTTATCTTCTCTTATTTTCTCTTTATCGGATATCTATTACAACTTTAGCCATTTTTTTTCGATTGCGGGTTCCCAGATAGGCGGGCTCACATTTGCACTTCCATTGTTTCGTGTCCTGCAAACATTACCCAGACTTTTGCGATATACAAATTTCCCTCTAGACTATCGCATCATACCCTCCTTGGTGTTACGCATATTACACTCAAAAAGTTCCGAGACATATAATTTGACCCTCACGTCCTCACCTCGAATAGTTGTACCTTGTAACCCTATTTTGAATATTCTTTTTCACATCCCTGTGGCCTCCGTACTTCTTTCTTAATATGCAATTAGAAACCTTTCATGCTGACAGCTCACCATGTAGGGACCACCAACATTGTCATTAATGAGCGAAACGCTCGAGGAGATCTCCCATTATTACGCATTAAACCAAGATCTGTGGAGAGTTAAATTGTCCCTTCCGATTGTTCATCTCAAACACGGGTTGTCGAGTTGGCCCATTCAAGAAATCTACAATTCTTAATCGTTCATTTCCATATCCACATTGTTCACACTTCTATGTATGCAATTACTAGTCTTTAATGTTAACAACGCATCATGCAACAACCATTGAAATTGTCATTAATGAGAGAAAATCTTGAGGAGATCTTCCATTCACACACATTGGGCCAAGATTTGCGCTGTGTTATATTATCCCTTCCAATCATCCAATCTTTTGTACAAACTTTGTTAAACAATTCAAATCTCTCTTTTACATTGGGCATTGTGCACGAACTTAACTCGTTAAATATCATTGTCTCCCAAATCAATGGATGTGAGGTTCGTCTGGAATCACTTATTAAGTTATTA